>JAVJIF010005624.1:0-239155 GCA_038442645.1 Agave tequilana
TGTTCTTATCATCTGAACTTATTAGATAATGATTCGATCATCAGCATTGTTCTGCAATCAACTAATCCTATATTTACTTATCCTTAAATGATTATGGTTTTCAGTCTACACTGGACGGAAGAAAAACAGATTCTTGCAGATAATATGTACGCTTCGGTGTGGATGCTTTGGTGACAGTTAGCAGCGAGAAGCAGGCTAATCGGAAGCTCACCAGTTATAATCTCTTCCCATCCCTCCTTTTTAAACAAAACACTGATGTGAAGAGTCCCTTCAATTTCTTCCAGACACTCTTTAAGCAACACTACATGTGAAGATCCGGGCAAGGGTCGGTGAGAGTTAGCGGGGGTGTCCGGTCGAGGATGGCTCGTTTTGAGCGGGTGAGGGTGACCGGCCGGAGATGACCAGATTTGATGTTGCAGCTACGGTAGTGGAGATATGCCACGACTTTTGTGGTGAGGATCTGCTCACGGGATGCCCGGATTAGAGCTATAGACCACTGTGTCGGTAGTGGCCGGTCAAGGGATGGCCGATGTGAGCTGCAGATGGTGCAAGTGTGGTGAAAGGGGATGCCACGTTTTCGATGGTAGGGGTTCTGGTCATTAGATGGCCGAATTTGAGTTGCAGATGTTGTGACGGCGTTGACGGGAGATCCGATCAAGATACTGACGGGTTCGAGCAGCAGACAACACATCTACGGTGAAGGGAGAAGTCAAGACTGAGCCGAGGACATTCTAGTAGCTTTGTTTTTGTTTGTTTTTTTTTTTTTTTTTCCTATTTGAGAAGGAGCAAATGGTGTATGAGTGTGTTTCTATGTAAATTTGTACTATTCTATCTTGGAGATGTTTCGTTAAATTCTTACTAATGAGATGTCCGGAGTTCTTACCTCATGATTTTATCTAAATAGAAAACATGTGAAGAATCCATTTAATTTCTTCTAATTCTCTTTTTCAAGCAAAGTATGTGTGTGAAGAGCCGGTCAACTACTTTAGAATTTCTTCCGAGCAAACAAACATCCTCTTAGTCTTTTTTGAATGGGTTAAATATCAGCTTCATTCGTTCCCAAAGGGACCTAAATGTTCCAACTGTGCAAAAATGTATATTCATGAACTTGTGAAAATTCGGGTCAGAGAGTGAAATAATGCAGAGAGTAATGGAGAAAATTGACTAAATAAAAGGAAAAAAAGGGAATTAAAATTGAATTATGTGATTTCTTGGCATCCTTTGCTCTCTCTCAGGCCTGCCCAATCTCACTCCCAGTCATCTTACAATATTATAAGTTTAAGCTAAAAGTTTCAAAAGATCCCAAATGAAAGTCGTGCATCTGCAGGGGAGACAAATAGCGACACAGACGAGATGTGATCATTTTCTTTCCGGACGCTTGAATTTTGTTTAGCAGTTGACCGTAAAATCAGACGTTGGTTTTAAAGTCACTTGTATTTTATTCCAAGACTATTTGAGGTCCTCTGACAGCCTGTCTCTCTGTTCGGAGTTTATCTTTTGTACTAATGTATTTTTCCTCTTGCACCTGCACGTGCTCTAAAACTTTACAGTTCGAGGGTTATTTTCCTGCTTCTATCTTTTGTATCTTTTCAGGGTTGTTTTTGTTGGATATTTAATTAATACATCAGAGTTTATTTACTAATTCAATTTTTGACTAATTCTTTAACAATCTTAGCTTATTAAATCTCCTAACTAACCTCTAAGCCTTAAAATTCTCTAACCTCCGAACCCCATAAATCTATAAATAGCGATCCTTTCGCTTCATCTCGAAAAACACATAACTCTCAACTTATTCTTTCTCCCGCTCATATTTAGCTTGAGGTCTACTTTTCGTGAGAAGTGTTTCAACTTAAATTAAATTTTTTTCTCTTTCTTTAAATTACTTGGGAAACAATTCTCCTTCTGAGTAGAGGCTTGCTCTTCTGTCCAAAACAAGTGTTAGTGAATTCACGATCTTTTACGATAAGGGACAAAGCTGATTCTAGGTCGGTGATGATTGAGGCGGTTTTTGATCCTTTAAAATAGTGACATCATGACTGCATTCTCTAGACCAAATTTTATTTATCTCATTTTAATGGATAGTAACATGCTAGGAATTTGAGTTATTTTGTTTTTTCCTCTTTAGATCTGCATGCTTTAGGAAATAATATCGTAATTTATCAAACAATCTAAAGGTTCAAAACATATGTATACTTTCTTATTATGATCTAGTTGGTAGTACTTTCTTGTTTTGATCTACTTCATTTGATTCTTAAGTATTGATTTTCATTGTTATTTTTTTTATATTGGGTTTCTTTTATTTTCTATATGTTTTACAATTAATTATCTTTTAGTATATTCTTGAGTTTCGCACTTACGGGCGATACACTGGGCGCAAATAAACTGACCTGTTTTCTTATAATGTCATATGAAACTGAAATTTCTTATTTAGAAAGGTAATTTATATAGCGTAGACTGGTGTTTTTGTCATCATTGTTGTTTACTTTTCTTTAATGATCATTAATGTTGTATAATGAGTTATTCAACTCAATGATATAAATGATCTGCATGATTATTACACTTAGAGGCTGTTTGGTCAGAGGTGGAAATGAGAAAGTGAGAAAGTAGTAGTAGTTCCTTTTGGACTTAGGAACTAGTTAGTGAGTTTTCTGGTGTTTGGATGTTGTTAAGAAGTGTGATTTGAAAAATATTATGTCTTTTTCGGTGTTTGAATGGTAATGTGAAAGTGAAAGTGAAAAAGTTGACCACAAAGTTAACCGCAAAATAATATTAAAATAAAAATTAGATTGTAATTAAAATGCAAGTGAGATTTATATGACCACAAAATTAACTGTTTTGAGTTACAACTTATTAGAAATGAGATTTACATGATCACAAAATTAACTGTAGAGGTGAGGAAATAATTGTGTAAAAGGGAAAAGAGAAAAGAAAAATGAGTTTTCTCATTTTTTTTCCCTGATGTTTGAATAGATAAGGGAGTAAGCAATTATACTTCCTCATTTTCTTATTTTCGCTCACTTTCTTGCAACCAAACATGCCCTGACAATCATTGAGAGTTTTTTATTACCCACCTGCCTATGCATCATGCGGTCATTATAATGAAACATGAGTTTATTTTTGTTACTTTATATGTTGTGGAAAGCCTTAAAAGTTTATATCTATGATTTTGAGTTACATAACATAACCCTAAGCTATTTATAATGTCTTGATTGATTTGGGTGGCCCATGATGCCATAGTTATTACAGATGACCAATTTTGGTAAAATCTGGGCCTGAAAGTATTTTCTTTATTGATTCTTAGCTTTTCGAAAAGCTTTCTGATAATCATTTATTTTGATATACCAACATTTAATGAAGATTGATAGCTCAAGGACTTGTTTCTTGTATTTGTATACTTGAATCTTTTCATTTTACTTGAAACTGCTTTCACCATACTTCCATAATACTGTTCTAAGCAAGTTTCTTTTTTAATTAATCCCTGATGTTAGTAACCAACAATTTTTATCTTATTCTGAATATTTTGTTTTTCATATTAATGGTTTTCAGGATTATGCTTGAAATTACATAGACTCTTACAAAATCTTGTTATTTCAAATAATCTTATAAAATTCTCTTTAATCAAATAATTACAAGTACTAAATTTCTTACCCTAGTAATTTCTTGCAAATAATTATCCTAATAATTTTGATAGTATTTTGTTAAACTCCTTACAAAAATCTTATTGTTACAAAAATTTTACAAGATCTTTCTCAGATTCTTACAACTTTAGTATAAGATCAAATCATTGCAAAAGTTCTATTCCAAGTAAAGACTTTCACTAGATTCCTACAAATTACTACTATTTAAATTCTTGGGGAAAATATTCATTCAAATTCCTCTAGTTCTTACAAAATAAGTTTTAAAATTTTCCGCAAGTAATTAATTAACTATTTGTTTCTCGTGAGCATCCTACTAATTAAAATATTAGTGTTAGATAATCTTATCTTTCGATATTTTTATCCTATTGCCCTTATCTTGCTAGATACTCTTATCCTGCTACTCGTGTTCTTATCTAGTTACTCTCTCTTGTATTTATCTAGTTACTCCTTTTTCTATATATATTGATGTAATTTGCTTGATGGATAACATACTAAAACTTCTTTTTCTCCAAAATATCATGGTATTTGTAACACCCCGCTCCCGGAATACGTACTTAGTTGCGTATTCAGATTCTCGATCGTATTTTTTGATTTACTTCCTTTATTTGTTTTGTATTATGAATTATGAGTGTGATTGTTTTGTGTGGGATTTGGATTCGCGGACCCAGAGTCAGCCCTAGTCTGAACCGGGGACCCGATCTCAGGTTATTGCTCGATTTAGTCTTTCTGGTAATCTGATTTGACCGATTTTAGTTTTAAAAGTCGTTTTCTAATATTATAGATTTTCTATGATTTTCTGGAATCTTCCTGAATCAAGTTGTGAATCTTCAAAACGGTGTCGGCCAGTTCCGTTGACCGATTCCCGATTTTTAATTTACAAACGGTTTGGAATTACTAAAAGTGCCTTTTGACATTACTTCTTAAAATCACATTTCCCATCTAAATACTTTTTCTGAGAATTTTCTGAATTTATTGAAAACTCGGCCAATCCGGTGTATACCGAGATTGACGGTTGACTTCAGGATTTTTAACTTGAAAATGAGATTGAATCTTTGAAACCGATTTCACCAAAAATCATTTTATAATATTTATGATTTTTGAGAATTTTTGAGAAACTTTCCGAACTACTTTATTTTTGGACCTTTCCGGAGCTTTTGGTATTTTCCCAGTTACCGAGGAGATTGCCCCATGTATTCCACTTTGTCTTTTCCCCATTTTCTCTCTCCTTCCTCAAACGCGGATCTCACCTACCTGTGATTCTGCATTTATTGTGAAGATCCTCCCCATGTTGCATTTAATGCACTTCAGATCAAATCCCATCAAGTCATCATGACTTTCTCTCTCCTCTGTTAAACGCAGCCTTCATGTTTTCCCTGAACGCGGCTTTAATCCCTGCGTTTGGCCCATTTTGGCCTAAACGCAGGTTTGGGTGCTGCGTTTGAGTGGGAGAAACGCAAGTTCTCATCTTTGGTTCCTTTTGTTTTAAAAGGTGTGCTACATTATTATATTCTCCCTTCTCTCTCTTCATTAATTCCTTCTCTTCCAAAATGCCTTTTCCAAGATATCCCCACTCCCCTCTCATCATCATAACCGGCCAAGTGGCCAAGAGAGACCCCTAATCCCCCCAATTTACAAAAACTCCCTCTCTTTTATTTATTTGCATCACCTTCACTAATCCAAATCCTATAAATTCCTTTCCTTCTCCATTCCACTTCATTTTTCTCTCTTCACCATTTCACTAAAGCCTTAACCTCCACCAACTCCCCCTTCATCTCCACCACCACCTACTCCTCCTTGGCCACCACCAAGTATACCATCTTCACCTCCACGGCGAGCTCCTTCATACCAGCTATCTCGTCACTCCCCGTTGCACCGTTTGCAAAATCCCATTTTGCCAACTTGAACTAGACTTGCACCTTCAACTTCTCTCCATCACCTTGTGAAGACCGGCCTCTCCTTTTGGATTGGGGCCGAACTTCCCTTCGTTGGACGCAGCAAGGAACCTTTAGGCGAGTGTTTTTCCTCGCCAAAGACTCGGATAACTTGTATTTTTATCAACAAAGATCACAAACTCTTAAAGCTGTTTCTGCTCTCTGTTACACAGTATTAGTCGACTTGACCCCATGATAAGTCGACTAACCCCTTTGAAACGCAGCCTTATTTCTGAGACGCAGTTCTATTAGTCGACTACCCTATTGACCCAGTTGACTAACTCCCCTCTTGAGACGTAGTCCTTTGAAACGCAGCCTCCTTTAGTCGACTTGCCCCTTGCGTCCAGTCGACTAACCCTCTTCTGAAGACGCGGTTCATTGAAACGCGGACTTCACCAGTCGACTAACTATTATTCCTAGTCGACTAACGCAGCTCCCTGAGACGCGGCTCTTTGAGACGCGACCTTGACTAGTCGACTACCCACAATGCCCTAGTCGACTAACCTTCCTCCTGAAACGCAGCTTTCCCATACGCAGCTTTTCTAGTCGACTTGTCCCTTTGCTATAGTCGACTAACTCCTCCTCTAAGTCGACTAACTTCTTTCCCTAGTCGACTAACTTTGGCTGCCAACTGTGGTTAATCACTTTCTTGAATATGAATTTTATCCTCGGGACTTGTATTATATATTGTGTTATTGCCTGACTTGTTACTTGCTAATATCATCACCCTGTCATGCTATCACTTGACACCCAGCATGACCTACTCGACTTGTGATTATCATCGTTTACGGGAAACCTGCCTTGTTATTCTGTTGGAACTAAGTGCCACATGGAACAAGTGCCACACCATACACGGTGGGGGCCACCTCTTGAATATGTGGGGGCCACCTCTTGAATCTGTTGGTCATTTCCTGTTATGACCAGTTACTCCCGTAATCTGATAACATTGATAAGCCAAAAAAAAAGGACAACTTGTACGGGGAATGGGAGGAAGTGATGGATGTCGGAATGATGCCTTACTTATAGTAATGGAATAAAATATTGACGATTCGTGTTAGAGGGATTTAAGGCCCTCAGAAGATGCGTGTTAGGGGGATTTAAGGCCCTCAAGCTGGTCCCGGGTGTACGGGAACTACTATAAGAGGAGCTATCAGTTCTCCATCAGCTTCCAGTAACAACCCTCGGCTTGCTTATATATGGATGTATGTGTGTTGGGATGTACACCAGGACACATACCTAGATATATGAGTCAGACGAGTAATAAAATAATAAATGCCTATCATGATGCTTGTTATGATTCCTGCTACTCCTGTTATGATTCCTGTCATGGACTTCTGTTATGCTTGTTATGATTCCTGTTATTCCTGTTATGATGCCCGTTATGATTCCTGTTATGCATGTTATGAACTCCTGTTCCGATTCCTGTTATGACTCCTGTTATGTACTCCTGTTATGACTATTGTGTGATTTGCAACTCTGGTTCTATGCGCTTAGATTATGATGACATGGGATAAAGGTATATAGATGAGGGTTTCCTTGTTTGGATTATTCCTTCGAGGTACTAGTCTCATGAAGCCGTGACCTAAGCTTGTATAATCGGTTTTGCACATAATAAGGTTTTATATCGGATTTCCTGTTTTATGATGAGTATGTTATACCTATTCATACCTGCTATACCTGTATACACACTTGTGCTCATCCTGGCTCGCCACTTGGCTTTTGCCTACCACTCGCCTGGGGAGTTTCATCTGACTCCCCTGGATCCTCATGTCCAGGTTTTGGAGCATTGGAGCGTGTGGATCCTCCCTGTTGCTGATCAGAGTAGCACAGCGGTAGCGTGGATCTCCAGCTGACCGTCCTGAGCTCTATCCTTCCAGGCCCCTGTGTGCCTCTCGAGTTTCCTTTTAGTAAACTCGTGAGTGCCTTTTATACTGTTTACTCTAGTATATCCCTTGTACTCTCGCATTTGCGCCTATCTGGTGATGTAATATTATTGTAATATTTATCACATCTGGTGATAACTCTGTAATTGTACTCATGTGTTGGAATGTATAATGCACCACTTGCTTCCGCACTCTGATTCTTGCCTGTACTGATGCTTAGCGTATATACGTGAAGGTACTTCTGACTTGCGTATATACATCGCAGTGATGTCTCCGTATCCGCCAGGATCGGGGCGTTACAGGGTGGTATCAGAGCCTAGGTCAGCTTAGGCTCTTACTTCCTCAGTACGTCCAGATGGCAAATTAATGGTAAAGAAATTTGCAACTGGAATGCATGAGTCCTGGTTATACAATCCAACTATAAGTGCAGAGTTATCTCTCTCTTTCTTCTGATCCATTCCTTGTATCCTGAGACCCTTCAATCTTTTACCTTCCAGTTTCTTCTTGTTACCCACTTCAACCAACTCAAATATGGAAATACAGGGAACACGCAATGGTCCTAGTGCCTCTCAAGATGGACCCAACAGAGACAGTGATGGTATGATAAGAATACTTCAAGGGATGATGCAGAGTCAACAACAGCAGACAGAGCTTCTGCGTCAAGGACTGTTGTTGCACCTCGAGAGCAGAGGCCAGGCAATGTGTCAGACTTCAGGAGATTACAGCCGGCAATCTTTTCGGGAATGGAGAAGCCTCTGGATGCAGAACAGTGGCTGATAGACACAACAGATCTTTTGAAGGCGGCCCGAGTCCCGGATGAGAACCAAGTGGAAGTGGATGGGATCAATTCTCAAAGGGTTTCTACGAGAGATTCTTCCGGCAACAGATCAGAAAGAAATGGAAGAACAATTCATCCGGCTACAGCAGCGCAACCGGTCAGTGGATGAATATGCTGCCGAATTCTTGAGGCTCAGCAGATTTGCTCCCTACATGGTGTCAGACGAAGAAAAGAGGGCGAACAGGTTTCAACAAGGGCTGAAGATGGATGTCCAGATGTTTCTTATCCCTCAACAGCTGAAAACATACTCTCAGGTCCTCTCCATTGCCCGTGAAGTAGAAAGGGGACTGGAGAAGAAGAGTGAGAACCAGGTGCAGAGCAAGTCAGTGAAGAGGCCTTTTCAGTTGATGAATGAGGAAGATACAGTTAGGACAACCCATGGTCCGATGATCAAGCGACCATTCCAACCTCCTCTTCCTCAGATCATATGCAACTTCTGTCACAAGCTTGGACATTATAGGAAAGACTGTCGAATGGCTAATGGACTATGTTTAGCATGTGGGACAGGGAGTCACGCAATAAGGGATTGCTCGTTCAGAAGGCTTGGAAATGTGGCACCAGTCAGACCAGCACTTCCAGCCCCGGCACTTCCAGCTCCACCACCGAGAAGGAACCCAGAACCCGTTGATCGAATAGCTCCATTTCCACCCCAGCAGTATGATCACCTACAGAGAGGGGCAAGACCTAGAGCAGATTATGGCAGAGGCCAAGTTTACAACATGGCGGCAGAGATATCAGATGAAGCAGCAGCAGAGTATGAAGCTCAGTATCAGGAGCAGGAACCTTGAGGATGTCACTGTTACAGCAACCCCTGACCTTTTGTGTTTTGAGTTGGTTATCCTTGTCCAGCTAACCCTAATCTTTTGTACCTTGGGTTGGTTATCTTTCTGAATATTCCGCCTTATCCTGTTCTCATTGTTCATCCTGGTCCCTCCTGTGTTCATCTTAACCCCTGTTTTGGTTTTTCGAAGCCTTTGATTCCACCCTTGTCCTCTTCGTGTTCAATTTACCCCTTCACGAAATTGCGAGGACGCAATTTTTTGTAAGGTGGATGGATTGTAACACCCCGCTCCCGGAATACGTACTTAGTTGCGTATTAAGATTCTCGATCGTATTTTTTGATTTACTTCCTATATTTGTTTTGTATTATGAATTATGAGTGTGATTGTTTTGTGTGGGATTTGGATTCGCGGACCCAGAGTCAGCCCTAGTTTGAACCGGGGACCCGATCTCAGGTTATTGCTCGATTTAGTCTTTCTGGTAATCTGATTTGACCGATTTTAGTTTTAAAAGTCGTTTTCTAATATTATAGATTTTCTATGATTTTCTGGAATCTTCCTGAATCAAGTTGTGAATCTTCAAAACCGGTGTCGGCCAGTTCCGTTGACCGATTCCCGGATTTTTAATTTACAAACGGTTTAGAATTACTAAAAGTTCCTTTTGACATTACTTCTTAAAATCACATTTCCTATCTAAATACTTTTTCTGAGAATTTTCTGAATTTATTGAAAACCCGGCCAATCCGGTGTATACCGAGATTGACGGTTGACTTCAGGATTTTTAACTTGAAAATGAGATTGAATCTTTGAAAACCTATTTTACCAAAAATTATTTTATAATATTTATGATTTTTGAGAATTTTTGGAAACTTTCCGAACTACTTTATTTTTGGACCTTTCCGGAGCTTTTGGTATTTTCTCAGTTACCGAGGAGATTGCCCCATGTATTCCACTTTGTCTTTTCTCCATTTTCTCTCTCCTTCCTCAAACGCGGATCTCACCTACCTGGGATTCTGCATTTATTGTGAAGATCCTCCCCATGTTACATTTAATGCACTTCAGATCAAATCCCATCAAGTCATCATGACTTTCTCTCTCCTCTGTTAAACGCAGCCTTCATGTTTTCCCTGAACGCGGCTTTAATCCCTGCGTTTGGCCCTTTTGGCCTAAACGCAGGTTTGGGTGCTGCGTTTGAGTGGGAGAAACGCAAGTTCTCATCTTTGGTTCCTTTTGTTTTAAAAGGTGTGCTACATTATTATATTCTCCCTTCTCTCTCTTCATTAATTCCTTCTCTTCCAAAATGCCTTTTCCAAGATATCCCCACTCCCCTCTCATCATCATAACCGGCCAAGTGGCCAAGAGAGACCCCTAATCCCCCCAATTTACAAAAATCCCCTCTCTTTTATTTATTTGCATCACCTTCACTAATCCAAATCCTATAAATTCCTTTCCTTCTCCATTCCACTTCATTTTTCTCTCTTCACCATTTCACTAAAGCCTTAACCTCCACCAACTCCCCTTCATCTCCACCACCACCTACTCCTCCTTGGCCACCACCAAGTATACCATCTTCACCTCCACGGCGAGCTCCTTCATACTAGCTATCTCGTCACTCCCCGTTGCACCGTTTGCAAAATCTCATTTTGCCAACTTGAACTAGACTTGCACCTTCAACTTCTCTCCATCACCTTGTGAAGACCGGCCTCTCCTTTTGGATTGGGGCCGAACTTCCCTTCGTTGGACGCAGCAAGGAACCTTTAGGCGAGTGTTTTTCCTCGCCAAAGACTCGGATAACTTGTATTTTTATCAACAAAGATCACAAACTCTTAAAGCTGTTTCTGCTCTCTGTTACACAGTATTAGTCGACTTGACCCCATGATAAGTCGACTAACCCTTTGAAACGCAGCCTTATTTCTGAGACGCAGTTCTATTAGTCGACTACCCTATTGACCCAGTTGACTAACTCCCCTATTGAGACGCAGTCCTTTGAAACGCAGCCTCCTTTAGTCGACTTGCCCCTTGCGTCCAGTCGACAACCCTCTTCTGAAGATGCGGTTCTTTGAAACGCGGACTTCACCAGTCGACTAACTATTATTCCTAGTCGACTAACGCAGCTCCCTGAGACGCGGCTCTTTGAGACGCGACCTTGACTAGTCGACTACCCACAATGCCCTAGTCGACTAACCTTCCTCCTGAAACGCAGCTTTCCCATACGCAGCTTTTCTAGTCGACTTGTCCCTTTGCTATAGTCGACTAACTCCTCCTCTTTCCCTAGTCGACTAACTTTGGCTGCCAACTGTCGTTAATCACTTTCTTGAATATGGACTTTATCCTCGGGACTTGTATTATATATTGTGTTATTGCCTGACTTGTTACTTGCTAATATCATCACCCTGTCATGCTATCACTTGACACCCAGCATGACCTACTCGACTTGTGATTATCATCGTTTACGGGAAACCTGCCTTGTTATTCTGTTGGAACTAAGTGCCACATGGAACAAGTGCCACACCATACACGGTGGGGCCACCTCTTGAATATGTGGGGCCACCTCTTGAATCTGTTGGGCCATTTCCTGTTATGACCAGTTACTCCCGTAATCTGATAACATTGATAAGCCATAAAAAAAAAAAGGACAACTTGTACGGGGAATGGGAGGAAGTGATGGATGCCGGAATGATGCCTTGCTTATAGTAATGGAATAAAATATTGACGATTCGTGTTAGAGGGATTTAAGGCCCTCAGAAGATGCGTGTTAGGGGGATTTAAGGCCCTCAAGCTGGTCCCGGGTGTACGGGAACTACTATAAGAGGAGCTATCAGTTCTCCATCAGCTTCCAGTAACAACCCTCGACTTGCTTATATATGGATGTATGTGTGTTGGGATGTACACCAGGACACATACCTAGATATATGAGTCAGACGAGTAATAATAATAATAAATGCCTATCATGATGCTTGTTATGATTCCTGCTACTCCTGTTATGATTCCTGTCATGGACTCCTGTTATGCATGTTATGATTCCTGTTATTCCTGTTATGATGCCCGTTATGATACCTGTTATGCATGTTATGAACTCCTGTTCCGATTCCTGTTATGACTCCTGTTATGTACTCCTGTTATGACTATTGTGTGATTTGCAACTCTGGTTCTATGCGCTTAGATTACGATGACATGGGATAAAGGTATATAGATGAGGGTTTCCTTGTTTGGATTATTCCTTCGAGGTACTAGCCTCATGAAGCCGTGACCTAAGCTTGTATAATCGGTTTTGCATATAATAAGGTTTTATATCGGATTTCATGTTTTATGATGAGTATGTTATACCTATTCATACCTGCTATACCTGTATACACACTTGTGCTCATCCTGGCTCGCCACTTGGCTTTTGCCTACCACTCGCCTGGGGAGTTTCATCTGACTCCCCTGGATCCTCATGTCCAGGTTTTGGAGCATTGGAGCGTGTGGATCCTCCCTGTTGCTGATCAGAGTAGCACAGCGGTAGCGTGGATCTCCAGCTGACCGTCCTGAGCTCTATCCTTCCAGGCCCCTGTGTGCCTCTCGAGTTTCCTTTTAGTAAACTCGTGAGTGCCTTTTATACTGTTTACTCTAGTATATCCCTTGTACTCTCGCATTTGCGCCTATCTGGTGATGTAATATTATTGTAATATTTATCACATCTGGTGATAACTCTGTAATTGTACTCATGTGTTGGAATGTATAATGCACCACTTGCTTCCGCACTCTGATTCTTGCCTGTACTGATGCTTAGCGTATATACGTGAAGGTACTTCTGACTTGCGTATATACGTCGCAGTGATGTCTCCGTATCCGCCAGGATCGGGGCGTTACAGTATTAGAGCCTTTCAAATTTTTCTTTGCTGATCGAAGTTCTTTCGGTGTTCTCGAGTTTGCGCTGGACCGCGTTCGCATAGCATGTGCCTAGCACCGGCCCACTTTCGCTTCATACAACATCAGAGTTTTTCTTGTCGTCCTCGTGCATCCTCGTCCGCCTCAGCCAAGACTGAGTCCTCGCTGATCTTCTCGCATCCACTGATGTCGGCTCCACCATCGCCCGTTTTTCTCCAACGTTGCAGAATCCGATCTAAGCCTCTTGGGCTCTATTTTAGCCCTTTTAGGCTTTCTTATCAATTTAACCCTCTTGGACTTTATTTTAACCTTTTTGGACTTTTCTTCATACTCAGATGATCGATCGCCCTCCAGCACGCCGCCAGTCGAGTTTCGAGGAGTGTAACATCCTGTTCCCAGAATACGTACTTAGATACGTATTCTGATTTCTGATAGTATTATTTTGATTTTCCATGTATTTAATTTTGTTTTATGATTGTTTATATTATCGCTTGGTATTTGGATCCGGATTCTCAGATTCAGAATTAATTCGAGTTTGAGCCGGGGACCTGATTCAATGTATTGATTGATTTGACTTTTCTGATAGTCAGATTTGACTAATTTAAGTACTGTATATCATTTTCTAATATTTTAAATTTTTCATGATTTTTTAAATTTTTTCAAATTAATTGCAAATCTTCAAAACCGATGTCGACCAGTGCTGCTGATCGATTCTAGGGTTCTTAATTTGAAAATGATATTTTATTTTTGAAAACTGATTTCATATTATTTCTCAAGAAGATTTTTTTTTCCATCTTTGAGAGTTTTTCAGAATTTTTCAAAATTTATCAAAATCCAGCCGAACCAGTGTAGAGCGGTATCGACGGTTGATTTCAGGAATTTTATTTTGAAGACGGGATTGAATTTCTGAAATTTAATTTTATCATGTATTTTAAAATAATATTTTTTATTTTTATAAATTTTTGG
Organism: Agave tequilana; assembly: GCA_038442645.1. NCBI lineage: Eukaryota > Viridiplantae > Streptophyta > Magnoliopsida > Asparagales > Asparagaceae > Agave > Agave tequilana. The sequence goes on from JAVJIF010005624.1 coordinate 13,906, forward strand.
AGACCATTCTGGATTACTTCATTTTTCGGGTTTTTTCGGAGTTTTCGGTGTTTTCTCAGATACCGGAATTTTATCCAGATATTTTCTTTATATTATATTTTCTCTTTTCTTTTTTCTCTCTCCTCCCCACTTGCGAGGCTCAACCAGACGCGGATCTAACTTTTGAGGCAGAGGTTCCCTTTTCTCTTCGCATTTAATATCCTTCAAATCAACTCCAATCAGTCATTATGACTTTCTCTCTCCTCTGCTAACGCGACATTTGCATTTTTATCTGAGACGCGGACTTCATCCTCACATCTGAGCATTTTAGCCAGACTCGGATCTCATTTTGTGTTTCCTGGTAAACTTGTAATAATCCCCACTTCCACACACACACACACACCCCCCCTCGTTCCCTTTCTTTCATTCCTTCTTCCTTTCTTCTTCTTCCAGCAAGAAAGCTCGGCAGCACCAGCCAACCGACACCCCTTCTTGGCCGGTGAGTCTCCAGCGAGCACCACCATCTCCACCACTTCCTCCTCCATCTCCTCCATTCCAACAACAACAACAACCATAACACCAATTCCAACCACCAACATCACCTCCTTCTTCTTAAAAAATCCCATTACCACCAAACTTCACCACCATTTCCACCACCACCTACACCATCTCGGACATCAACCCCCCCGCCATCTTCTTCTCCTCGAAATACTCTTTCCAAGGAGCTATTCCTTCGCTATCCGAAACCCCGTTTCAAAAACTCCAAAAAATCCTATTTATACTACACTTGCACCCTTATTTTCCTCCTCCTCTCCTCGCCGCCAGCCACTGGGCCGCTGCCGGCGCCTCCCCACCATCGGCGCCACCCCCCGGCCTACCAGACCACCCCCTTACCCTTTCCTTCCTACCTTCTTCCTTTCCTTTCCTTTCTTCCTTCTTACTTTTCTTCCTTTTTTCTTCACTATTTTTCTTTCCCTCTCTTACATTCTCTCTCTTTCTTTTCCTAACCCCGTGTTTGCCTTTCCATCTCCGTGTCTAACCCCGACCCCGCGTCCTCCTCTTCCCCGTGTCTCCTCTCTCTCCCCCCTTTGTACACTCATCTGTCTCGCACTCTCTCTCTCATGTTCCTCTCTCATCTCCATTTCTCTCTGTAGGTATTTCCCTCTCTAGAGTTTCACTCCTCTCTCTTAATTTCCTTCACTCTCTCTATCTCTCTATAATGCGACTCTCATGTTGGGCCATTGAACACGGAGCTCATCTCCACATCTAATCATTTCATAACGCGATCCTCGCATTTTTAATCTTCGCAATGTGAAGCTTAACTTTCACATGACGCGATCCCGCGTTCACGACCTTCGCGTCCGGATACCTTCCCATACCCTCTCTTTTTTCTATTTATATATTATTATTTATTACATTTGAACGCGTACGCGCGTTGGTTACATAAAGTTCCGGAGCTCGGGAGCTTCAAAACTTTTCACGGTGTTTTCCGTAATTAGGCGAGTATTTTCGCTTTGTTTTGGGATTTTTCCGCTTCGACGGAAGATTGTATTATTCGTGTAAATTCTGGACTGTATATTTATATTGATGGACATGTATCTGTATTGATGCACTGAATATTTGTAATAGGGTAGTTTAAATACTCGTTCTGGTATATACATGTGCTGTTTGGTACAAACATCTCCTGCAGGTACTTATTCAGCTTCTGGGCTTAACTGCTCTGCAGTTTCACTATAACCTTTGAGTTTAACCTCTTGAGGTTTCAAAAGTCCTCTGGACTTTTTATATGCTACGCCTGGTAGGCTAACCTAGCGTTAGCACTTTATCGCTAACTTCGTTTGAACGTAGTTGCCCTGTGAGCACAGCGGTGGCGTGAGCGGTAGTATGGCGTTCACACGCATGCTACGACCGTACGTTTAGCTATGCTACAAGCAGTAACCACGCCAAGTGTGATAGCATCTAGTGTCGTAGGTTAGCTTCACTCCAACCCCACTTCGCTCGCTTGGATGTTCGCTTACTTGCCAGCTTGATAATCTAACTATTTTCTTTCCTTGATAGTTGTGAAGAGTTTGAAATCTCTACTTAATCTGTTTTACAAAACTGTATGTTTTTTTGGTATTCATACTGATTTTCGGTATCAGTACCGTTTCCCTACTTCGCATTGTTTTGCCAATGATATTTGTTGTATCATCGCTTGATGTACTTTCACTTGTCTATTATTGTTACCACAATAGGGAATGATGACTGATATCCTGACATATACTGATATAGTCTAGTACAATATTTACCCATATTACAACTTTCATGCTCATGCTCGTTCCCGCACACAGATAATTATCTATTAAACTATAAAAATGAACTTATATCGGGTAAGGGGAAACAGATAAACTTCAAGAGGTGAATATATTTACAGTGGTATTAGGTATGTTGTGCAACTAAAATTTTGATTCAACCTGTGGGCCTCTAGGTATTCCACGGGGTGTGCTGCCACCCCGATTATCAAACTTCATACCGGGCATATAAATAAGACCCTTTGCTTATAATTTGCCTCGCGGTAGGTTCTGTATCAGCAACGAAATATAATGGACCGTGGTCCCGGGTATGTACGAGACCCACTGTAAACATAACCCATTGTTTCATCATCAGTTTCAAATAACAATCTCGGATTACTCATATATGAATGTATGTGTGTTGGGACGTCAGGGCACATGCCTAGATATATAAGTAGGGCAAGTAATAATAATAGATTCTAATTAATAATAATTTGTTGTGTTTTGCAACTAGAGTTCTATATATTCAGATTATGATAACATGAGATATATGGTATACTTGTTTGGATTATTCCTTCGACGTACCTATCTCATGAAGGCGTAAACTTAGTTGTACCACTGGTTTTGCCGTGTTCATTTTTATTCGGTTTTAATTCGGATTTCTGATTTTATAATTTTTACTAATATCTTATGTATCTATCTCTCTACCTGCTCCAGTATGCATGTGCTCACGATACGATTTTCAATGCATGCTCTTTTATTCGGATTTATCCATACATGTGTGTTTATCCTCGCACGACACTTGGCATTCACCATACCACTCGTTAGGGAGTTATGACTCTCCTAGATCCTCATGTTCAGGTCTCAGAGTTTAAAACTTGTAGATTCATCCTGTTGATCAGAGTGAGCAGTGGAAGCGTGGTGGATCAACAGAAGACCAGCTCAGGACTCCATCCTTCTAGGCCCCAGCTCGTCCCTTGAGTTTTCCTTTTGTAACTCGTGAGGGCATTTTGTAATATTCATCATTGTATATCTCTTTGTATTTTCACATTTTGCGCCTATCGGTGATGTAATATTCATGTAATATTGTGTCACATCCTATGATAACTTTGTAATTGTACTCATATGTTAGAATGTAAAATGTACCACATGTTTTCGTACTCTGATTCTTACTTGTACTGATGCTTAATATATATACGTGATGGTATTCTGACATGCGTATATATGTTACAGTATCATCTCTGTACCCTCCGGACCGGGGCGTTACTAGGAGTCACAAAAACCTCCTTCCGCTTGATCTATCCGGATCTCGCCCTGCCTGATCTATTCGGATCTCGTCCTCTCATCTAATGCCTGATCAATCTAGATCTCACTCTGCCTGATCCATCCGGATCTCGCCTTCTCGCCCGATCCATCTGGATCTCGCCCTGCCTGATCTATCTAGATCTCACCCTATGGAGCTCACTGTCCTCTCATCTGGATCTCGCCACACCACTCTCGATCGCAATCTGCTCCATCGGCCAGCTCATCAAAAATCTCCCATAAGTTTCGCAAGATTTTGTTCAAACTCTCTATGTTTGATCAACCATGAATTTGAGAGGGATTTTAGATACTCTCATCTTTAGATATCTTTATTTTATTGTTAGATACCCTTGTCTTGCTAGATACCCTTGTCTTGCTACTCGTGTCCTTAGATTTTTCTCTTTCTAGCTAGCTTTTAGTTAGATTTGCAAGTAATTAAGTAATTGATTCTTGAAACTAAAAATCTTGTCATAAATTTAATTGCGTACTACAGCAAAATTAAATTGAAATATTCCTATCATTAGTTAACTCTTGCTGCAATATTAGTTAACCAAAATTGACAATTCTAAAGAAAACTTTATTTCTTCAAAAATCATGCAAGTATATTATCTTAAAGTGGACTGTTTTATTCTTGCACCTTTAATTGTCTTATTATTTTTGTGCTAGATATAGTTAATCATAATCAAATTCTAAATGTTCATTCTACTATTAATTACTTCTCAATATTATAATTTAAACACATTTTGCTATCAAATATCCATCCAATATGAGTACTAGCTTTTATTAGTACCATGTAGCTAATAAATTTATGTGTATCTCAAATTCTCGAATAAAGAAAAATACATTTTAATTTTGTATTTAATTTGCATGTTCTAATTAGGTCGAATTCTTTTAATATAAAGTGCTTCTCATGTATTAAATTCTAGCTTATTCTATTATATATCCAGCAAGATTATATTGTTTTTATAAGTTGAAACTATCAAAATTTCTTATACATTTATTCTCCATACCCTAATCTAAAATCAGCCAACCAAAATCTGTGTTTTTAAACTTTTCTCTTTGGCAAACTATTGAATACATAACACATCTAGCATCTTCGGATATTATGAATAGCTTAGACCACTCAAATACTAAACCAGAAGAAATACTGATTGACCACCTTAGGTATATATTAGGCATAGATGACTATGTTCATGTTCCTTCCCTATACCATCACCAATTAATTCTTCTTTGACAAATTTAGATTACAACATTTCTGTACACTCTTCATGTTACTGGAATAGGCGTAGACTCTTAAGTATCTTTAGTTCACTACGACAAGAAAATTATTGGGTAAATTATTTTTTTAAAATTTTGTGCAATTGGTGTTTAACTAAGGAAGAGTACTCACGTGGTTCTCTAATTAAGGAACGCTAAAACCTAAAAACTTCTCACCTGAGTTACACCGATCTGACCAATTGGACTGGTAAAATTTGATTTTTTGACTAACCTAATAATTATATGATCATTTATTTAATATCTCATCAGTTTATGTTAACTATAACTTTAGAAGTGATACTGTCCAGTTTATAACCTTAGCTTTTATGACATTTGGACATACCTGATTTTGTCTAGGATTAACCCTCATTACATGTTATAATTGGATTAAGCTTTATCTATATTTCATATTTGAGTCTGATGTAAATTATGAATGGACCATGCTGATTGACTAAGCATTACAATCCTACTCTATACGTAGTCCAGCACGAGGAACATAATATGATTGAAAATCTTATAATTTTGGGCTCATGTAAATGAATATATTAATCCTAACCACGTGCAGGATTATTAAATAGCCATGTGTGATTTTGCCCCTCATTCAACGCTAATTGGGATCTATAAAGCTACATTGACAAAAATAAATATTTTTTTTATAATATAGTACTATAATTGAGATCAAGAGACTGCCTTCTAATCTCATTATTATTTTGACTATTGCCTCTTAACTTATAATTATTAAGTTTTGGATTTGATCCTATTGGACATTTTAAAAATTAGGCTTCAATTTTTACTTTACAAACTATAATTTCTCTCTAACTAAATTTAGAGATAAATTAAATATCTATCTTGATATTTTCAAATATTTTTTAATTGTCGAGAATTTGACCGATATTTTTAGTTAGAAATTTAATTTAGATTCTTATTACAGGTCTTAAATTTTGAAAAGTTATCTATTTTAATATCCGAGCAATGAAATATTTTTAAAATTATCTTATAATTAAAAAATATTTTTCTTATTTCATTACTAGATTTTATTCAATGAGATATTTGTACAGGTAAATTTTTGGAGGGATGCACTTAAATTGTAGTAGGATTTGTCAAGAGAATCATAAAATAATGCAAAGACCCAAAATTTTACATGAAAACCCAATTTGGAAAATCACGGGAGAGAGAAAGAATTCACTATTTCCAAGATATTACAGTGGATTCTGCAGAGGTAAAACTCTGTGGTAGTCTCAGATTACAGTGGTACGAGGAGGATGATATCGGTTTTTTCTCTTTTGCTATTTTTTCCTTCATCGATCTCCTGGTGTATATATATATACCCGGGGAGTCTTCATTGACGGTGCGGGTCATGCGAATTTTAATAACCGCATGATTTGCATGTTGCGATTCTTTTATAACAGCTTGGATTATGCCCTTATTGCGAAAGTGATTTCTGCTACCTTCTGTAACAGTCTGCGCTGAAGTAGGAGTTGTTGCAACGTTTGAAACGTGAGATAGCCTAACAACATAACAGACTCTATGAATGTAGGCAGATATCAATGATGTCGATTGTTGTGGCCGTGCTGCTGGGGGCAAGAAGGATTAATCTTGGACCGGCGACGCTGCTTTGGAAGGGCAAAAAGTATTCAGATTTTTTATTTTTAATTGCTTGAAATAATATGGATCGACTTCAACAGAGTGGATCTTTCATTTGGATTTCGTAGAATTGTATTTAAATGAGATGGATTCAAACTCGAATCCTTCCGAAATTACACAAGTCTATCTCTTTATTAAAATGGGAAGGAGCCCGAATCCTTCCCACTCATATACAACCCTCTAACATTCGAATACAAAATCCACTCTGTTGAAGTTGGTCTATATTATTTCAAGTATCTATAAACCAAAAATCAAATATTTTGAATATTTTTTGCCCATCCATCAAGCGATACAAATAGACGGCCAAAAGTAGTAAGTTGGCTAGATTTTTGCTTTTACACATACAAATTCTAGATCTGACCATCTGATCATGATCTAAACATTTAAAAACTCTTATAACTAATTTTTGTTAGGTCTCAAATGTTCTACACCGTTAAACTAATCAACTCACTATTTAGGCCGCTCGTTTTTCTCCTACTTGATGCATGGCAAAAAGTATTTAAAAACATTTGATTATTTTATTTATAGATACTTGAAATAATATAGATCAACCTCAACAGAGTGATCTTGTATTCGGATATCGGATGTTGGTATTTGAGTGGGAAAGATTCGGCCTTGAATCCTTCCAGAATGAGACAAGTATATCTCTCTCTCTCCCCTTACACACACAGACACATACACACATATATACATATTATGTGCGTGTATGTGTGTGTGGATAGACTTGGGTACATGCGGAAGGATTCGAGCTCGAATCCTTCCCATTCAAACCCACGATATTCAAATACAAGATCCACTCTATTGAATTTGATCTACATAGTTTAAAGTAACTAAAAATTAAAAATCAAGTTTTTTGTATACTTTTTTACCCATCCATTAAGTAGGCGTAAAATGGATGGCCGAAAATAACATTTTATTTAGGTCTTAGACTTTAGACATATAAATTCTTGATCCGACCATTTGATCATGATATAAATATTTATAAAACCCCACACACCAAATTTTCTAGGTTTCAAATATTGTACACCGTTAAACTAGCCAACTCACTATTTTGATCGTTCATTTTGCGCCTAGTTGATGGATAGGTAAAATGTATTCAAAATATTTTTTTTGTTTTTAGTTACTTTAAATAATGTAAATCAACTTCAACGGAGTAGATCTTGTATTTGAATGTCGTGAGTTTGAGTTTGAGTGGGAATGATTCGAGCTTGAATCCTTCTGCATGTACCCAAATCTATCCCTATAAATATGTGTGCGCGTGCGCGTGTTTAAAATACATTATCATCCCTAGACTTATTATAAAGGCCAACCTTCCCATTCTGTGTTTTTCTTGGATGAGGATAGAAAAGAAAAGGTTGAATCTTATACATAATGACACTATGTTTCAATGCCAAATACATTCCCATTTTATATGAATTTCATTTTCATCAAATACGAACATGTTTATGATCTAGTCGGGCTCTGTATGGAACAAAAGAAGGAAAATACAATGGCAAGAAGTTGAAGTCATTTGAGGCTCCATGATGAGGACATCACACCAGTTGCTATTTATTTTATGCCTTAGTTTATTTTTGAGTTCAGTTGTTTCTTTTATTGTGTTTTTAGTACCTCGTCAGTTATATTCGAGAATTTTTTTTATAAAGCTTATAAATAAGCCCATACTTCTTTTATTATTAGACAATGATGAATTAAAAATTTTCAGTTAAAATTTCATGTGCTTTGAGTTCTTGAGATTGGGATGTGAAGCATGTGGTGTCAAGGGTATAAAACTCGTGGTGCAAGGGTGTGAAACCTAATTTATCCTCTTTTTCTTAAACTCTAATTCTCATTTTCTTGTTCTTATTTTAAAACCCTAATACTCATTCTATTGATTTGAAGGTGATTGTGATCTGCATGTATTATCAGTTTAGTATTAGAGTTTTTGGTTTAATCCCCTTCAAATTCATCTCTCTTTTCTTCAAACCCTAACCTCTCCCTCAAATCTTAGATCTAGGTCAAACTCTAGATCTATTAAAAAAATAAAAAAAAGGAAGAGAAGAATTGAGAATTAAAGGAAAAATCCACTCCTCCAAAATTCGGCTGAAAAAAAAATGTCAAATTATATTATACATCTGCTTCCTCTCTCCTTCTCAATCTCATTTGCAACCCACACAACCCTAACCCTACCTAGCAACCCACCACCCCTCCACCTGTCTTGCCCCTCTGTCATCGCTACCATTCGCCGATAACAAACCCGACCACATCCTTCTCTTCTCATCTCTCCAAACACCTTCCTCTTCATCATCTCCATCTTCTTTTTCCTCCTCAAACCCTCAACAACAACCCAAAGAACTGATCACAATTGCAATTTCACCGCCCAATCTCAAGATATTCCCTGTGTTCACGCTCGACGCTATCGCAGATACTAGAGAGCCCACTGCCATCGAATAATGCTTTCTCCTCTGATGACGACACCTACTTACTTCGTCATCGGCTGCATCCATCCCAATCCAGATCCAACATCGCCACTTCAACTTCACATCACCGACATGATCAACTTCTTCCTCACTATCGATCGACGCTTCACCATTGATTGATGTTGCCGACTCCGTCATCAACGCCTTCTGTCGCCATCGTCTCAGCATCGCCATAGTCCTCCAACGCTCCTCGAACTCTATTGCCATCGTGGAACTCGTTGAATGAGCCTCCACTGACCTCGCCAACAGCACCCGCCACATCATCGCCTCTCCACCTTCGTTGTCCTCATCCTCATCATCTCCATCGTCTAGTCCTCATCCAATCTCACGCCATCTCCTTATGTGCTTCGCCGCCATCTGAAGGGGTCTGCAACCCTAGTTTTCGAGCAGGAAAAGAAAGCTGGGTGGATTTATATTGGGTTCATTTGGATTTATTTTAAACCCGACCCGAAATCACTTGGTTTGGATAGTTGAGTTTAAGTGGTCAAACCCGCAGTTGATCCTACCTACAGGATCCGACCCGCTAAGCTGTCGCTCAGGCCAGAGCCAACTCAGGCTGACTCAGTCGACTCGGTCTGACTCCGCCGACTCCAATGGAGTTGAATCACTGCGTTGTACAGCAGCAGTTCAGACTTCATTTCAGGTCCGTTCAGAGTCTGATTCGAGTTTTGTCTGAAGCATTGGATGCATGACTGAGTTTCGGAGATACTGAAAAAAGTTCGTGAACAATTTGATAGCAAATCTGACCTCCACAAGCCTGTGTTTGGCGTCGATACTCTTCATGCAGCAAAAAAAAGTGTTTCGGGCTCTCATTTTCAGCCTGATTTGAGCCCAGTTTGAGGCAATTTTCTTCCATCTCATACTACTGCTATTGCAGAATCTTGTGCATGATTTTCAGCCCTCGGTTATGAGTATTTCTCCAAGGATTCTCAGGGAAATTTTGTGTCTGGGCGTGAACGACTCACCCCTCAGGGGATATCCTAACTTGAACTGACTTATTAATTATTAAATTACTTGCAACTACTATTGGATTACATTAATATGTTGGTTGCATTGTTAATTACTTCTATCTAGTGGTTGCGTCATTGTTTGTTACTTTTCATCATTTTAGGAGTACATTTTTTAGCATTTAAAACTTAAACTTTTTCAGATATTTTTTTATTTTATTTTAACGTAGCGCATGCATTTAGCTTACTTGAGTTTAGGAAGTTACATTGCATCTGCTTGATTGTTTGATCATGCATTTGTGTCTAAATTGGTGCATATTTCAACATGAATTATCAGTATATGATTTGTACTAGAAGAGACCATGAGAGTAGTTGTGATGCTAGTAAAGAGAGAATAGCATAGATTTAAGTTAGAAGAATCTAAATTTGATGGTTAATCCTAGTGTTTTTAGTGATTGGCTAGCCAATATGGAATGCTATTTTGATTGGTATGAGTTCCTTGAAGCGACTAGAATCCTATTTGCTAGGAGAGAACTCGTGGGGTAGCTAGAACTTACTAGGATTCAATAGTGAGAGATTGCGTGAGACATAGTGTTGTCATAAAGTCTTGAGAAGAAATGAAAGAAAAGCTTAAGAAAAAGTACCTTCTCGATATTACACAACCTCTGCCAGGGTGATATATCAGTTCAAGATTACATAGCTAAAATTGAGAATTTAACCCTTCGTTGTGATGTAAGAGAGCATCGTTCTCATAATGTAACTAGATTTATTTAGGGTTTAAGATCCAAAATAAGATGTGCTATGACCATTGGCTCCTATAATTTGGACACCGTTGAAGAGGCTTTTGACTTTGCCTTAAAAATAGACTTGACTTTCAAAAAGGTTAGTCAATATCAAAGCTCGGTCTTCTAAGTGTGAGGGATATGAACATTATAATTATCAGTGCCCCTCGAAAAGTCGACATGTAAGAATTGTGCCTAGTGATAATGTTGATGATTCGAAAGTTGTTGAATATGTCAATATTCATCCTGAGATTACTAACATTATCGAAGATACACTACTTGATTTGGTGCACCAATTATTAATGAGTTTCACGTGTCTGTTGATCCAGTGATGACGTGTATGAGATAGTTGAGTCTAATATACCCGAAGTGTCTAGTGAGTCACTCGCTTGTGTTGATTATGAGTTTATAATCGTTTTTACTGAGTTATCTTCTAGTAAGTTGATTTATGCCTTCGTTTATTTTTTATTTAGGTTTTTTATTGTGTTTTTAGTACCATATCAAGTTATATCTGAGAACTGAATTTTTGTAAGACTTATAAATAAACACATACTTCTTTTATTATTAGACAATGATAAATTAAAAATTTTCAATTAAAACTTCATGACTCTTGAGTTCTTGAGATTGAAATTTGAAGAGTTCTTGAGACGTAAGAAATGTGAAGCTCAAGATCCAAGGAGTGTAAAACTCAAATTTATTCTCTTCTTCTTAAACCTTAATTCTCATTCTCTCATTCTTCTTTCAAAACCCTAATTCCCAATTCCATTGAATTAAAAGTAAGTGCAATCCACCCGTGTTATATCACTCCAAATCTGCTTGCACCATACTCAGAACCCTTGAATAAAGAAGACTGCCTGCGTTTAGTTTTCGTATGCAAGTGTCATTGCCGATTTAAATGTACTCGTCGCTGCAAAACAAAGACACAAACCAGACCACGAATTTCTACAGCACCGTTCAAGCTAGAGAAGCTGAAAGCCACAAAAGTGACCGGCTACAAAGTTCTGCAGAACAAGAAAGAAACAGGTCAAGTGCCGCAGCATACGCAATAGAGAGAGATGGAGTAACAAGTCAGGCATGGAGAAAGAGATGGAGCAACAAGTTAGATCCTACATCCATGCATCCAGCAAGTTGACCGAGTGTTTATGCAGCAATAGAATTTATAAAGACTGTACAGACATTTACAACCACCCCCTAATAAAATATACACACTCAGTACCGTCTTTCCCTGAACTCTTCTTGGAACTGCTCAAAACTGGCAGCAACGGAAACCAGAGGCGAACATAAATCAATCAGCCAGAGCCGGCTACGCTACCAACTGAAAGAATGATCGTAGTCACGACAAGAGGTCCTGCGACCTCGATATTATAGGTTGTTTGGCAATGGGTTATTTGACATGAGAGCCGTAGGCATCAAAGACGGAGTCCGGAATGATAAGAGGGAGCTTATCTATGTACATGAAGAGGCGCATCAGGTTTTCTCTTGACACTGTCGACATGTCTATAACATCTCTGCTGTCTGTAAACACCCACAAGTCACCGGAGTTTACTCTCTTGAGGCTGTCGCGGCAGAATGGACATGACTGTGATCTTGAGCGCCTGCGATAAGAATCCAATTATCGAAGTTTAGTAAGAAACAACACATGGGCAATGGTTAAGATTAACTCCATTAGTTTCTATATGTACATGCAAGACTGCAAGTTAAACAGTTCCTCAATAATAGTCAGTTTTATCACCATGGAGTCCTGGTAGTGGACGAAGGTTACAGGAGAGCTCTCCAACAGACCTACAATAATCGTATTTCTTGTGTAAGGGCCAAAAGAGGAAAGAACTACAATTAATCCTTTGTTCATCCAAGGCTTCAAAAATTAAAATAATACAACACCCACAGAGCAATGCACAAACATGCACACACCTTGTGTGACTGCTATGGCCACAATTCCTTGTGTGACTGCTATGGCCAACATAGATCATTCCTTCAGTACATCAGCCTTGTGTGACTGCTATAGCCAACATAGATCAAACATGTACAAACATGTACACACCTTGTGTGACTGCTATAGCCAACATAGATCATTCCATGTGTGACTGCTAGATAAAGACCAACTGACCAAGTATAACCTAAAAAGTGGGCTATGGCCACAATTATAAAGCACCAAAAGTAAACATCAGTCCCCCACAGTTGTGTCTCTTCTTCATGATACTATACTCTCATACCCATCCTTCAGTACATCAGCCTTTCAAGACATACTATTTGGTTCACAAGGGGAAAGACCTTTTGCAGAAATAAGGTTATTAACAAATTGGCTGTGGGCTGAATTGAAATTGTTTAGTCAGTATGCACCAGCAAAGGAGACATGCATTTTAAATAAGAAAGAATGAACAGTTGTTCTTGCGTCCACTTGCATGCCAAAAACAAAAAGACTTTTGAACATTCCATTTCCAATATAATTAGTGACAACAACAACAAAAAAAGCATCCAACAGTTTGGGTGGAGGGAGATGCATCCTTAGTGGAGTGTAGTGGTCTGTGTGCAATTCATTTAGTGCTCTTTATTTAGCGGAAGCCCAAGCTATTTATGATATCTAGATAGGAGGATAGAGAGATCAGAGGGATATGCTGAATAGTGAAAATGTAAGGCTGGGTCTGCCCTCTAATAATCCAACATGAGGTCAAGAGTCAATTACCAAGGTCAGTCTCTGCTAGAATAATCAAAATAATCAACAGAGATTTCAAAAATGTGGTAAAAAACAAAGGCAAGTAAAATGAATATTCTAGTGTGTATGTCAGTGAACTAAATAATCACATAAAACGTGCATGTCTCGGGTATTACCAAATGTTTCATTGAATTTGTGAAAGTGTCTTTTCTATAAAGAACAAACCATTGAATTTGTGAAGTTCTCTTTCACCTTAAATGGTCACAAACTGTTAATGGATGCACATACAAAAGTGTGCATGTACATGCACAGTGGGGGAAGAAGGAATATGACTTGTACTATTGATGACTGCACATAGAAAGCTGTGTGTGAACATGCACAGCAGGAGGAATATAACTTCTGCTGATTCAGTAGAATTTCGCAATAGCCTTGAAACCCAAGCTCCTACCAGTTCCAAGCAATCAGATGGGGCCTTCAGAGTAACCAATAAGCTCTAAATTGCGGTGTTCAGAGTGAAGATTCAAACATAAAAAATAAACTACTAGCTTGGTGTAGAGAGAACAAATAAAAAAGCACATCAATGTTCTACAGAGGTGCAGTTCTCCATTACTTAAACATTGGCATCTATTTATTCCTTGGAAAGTATAATAGAATTGCTTGCAAGTGGCAGTAGCTTCGACGTTCCTACAAAGTTATTTGAGGCTTTGTTCCCCAACACTAAGAAACCCTGACAATTTTGCCCCTTCAGCATACACCTCCTTCCCAAAGGTAGAAAGATATAGAAACATGGAAATCTAATCTCATAATCAATGATTCAGATCCAAACATGTGTTTCTCATTTGTTGTCAGTAAAGAAGTAACTTCAGCGACCTTTCTCTCAACCTGGAACCAAATAGCCTTAATAGTCTAATTAGTTTGGATGTAAGCAACTTTTGATTTGACAATGAATTGAACAAGGCAACAAACAACACATCTCAATTCATAAGGTGAATGATTATATACTCAAGAAGCCATCAGAAAGCAAGTGAACAGCCCATATTGGAAACAAGAAATAATTTAATCTATATGATTGATTATTTCTTTGCTCTTCTTACAATCCTCCTCTGCTTAGTTCTTAGTCATCTTTCCTCCTCTTTTCTTTCTCTAATTTCCCATTTGTTTTTCCTCAAAACCCTTCTCGGTTTTTACATTGACTCCCCACGAAAGGCATGTTTCAAAGTCACGGTCTCGGCCGTTGACTTGGAGGGCACTGAGACGAATTGGTCGCGGCGACTCGGATCGGTCTCGGGCGATACGCGCAAAACGCTACATAGAAAGCTCAAAAAATTCTGAAAAAATCACGACAAATCATAAAAAATTGTATCCATCAAAATTCATATATCACATGTTCGAAATAAATTTGTTTTGAGGGGGTAATTAGGAAAATATCATGATTTTGGAGTAATTTAAAATATGAAAAAATTGAGGGATAAATATGAAAAAAATCCAAAAGAAAAAAAGAAAAAAGAAAGAAAAGAATAAAGGAGAGAGATCGGGTGACTCTCTCTCACTCTCCCTCACCCGATCTCTCTCAATCGCTCTGTCCCTTACCCGATCTCTCTCAATCGCTCTCTCTCACTCTCACTCTCTCCCTCACCCGATCTCTCTCTCTCTATCACCCTCTCCCTCAATCGCTCTCCCCCTCTCCCTTAGCCTCTCCCCCTCCCTCCCCCACTCCCCCCTTAGAGAGAGGGGGAAGTGGGGGAGGGGGAGAGGCAGAGGAGAGAGGGGGAGAGGCAGAGGAGAGAGGGCGCCGATGATAGAGGCCGACGGCAATGGCAGGAAGGCAGGCAGGTGAGCGGGCGAGCGGGCGGGCGGCGATGGCGAGCGGGTATGTTCTGCATTTTTTTTCACCCGACTCGGCGTCGACTTGGCCGAATCGGCCAAATCAGCCCGCGACTCGGCCGATTTCAGCCGAGTTGACTCCAAGTATTAGCCGAGTCGATCGATTCTGAGCTGGTCCCTTGCACCGGGTCTCGGACTCGTTTCGGCACCATCCGAGTCAGATACAACTCGGCCGAGTCTTCGAACACTGACAGAAGGACCTTATATCTTATTTCTCATAGGATTCAAATACCTCACCCTGTTCTCTTCACATCTAAATGGTATGGACTAAGAATTGAATTAGGCCCTCCAAGTTGAAAACACCAATTATATGACAAGTGGATTGCCTTACATACTAAAACAACAAGCAAAAAATCTTTGGTAAGAAAGTAAACTATTGTAGCACAGTTCATTTAGTCAGTACCTGTTCAAAAGTAAAACACGCGAAGATCAAATCTCACATATATACTGCAACCAGTACTCATATGGGAGCATTTATAACTGAAACGGATAAAGAGGACAAAGATTTGATGCTCAAGCGGGTGAAAGATAATGGAGGGACACAACTTTCCGTCGCAACCTCATACGAAAATAGGAAATTATAAATTTCAAAATAATAAAAGTTCAAGATCTTATTAGCAAATAATACGGGTATAAAACACTAAAAATCAACACACAAAGTAGGCTAAGAAGAAAAGCGAGACAACAACTGTATCCAAATAGCATGTACCAATACTGCACAGTGAATTAATGGAACAAAGTGCTAGAGTAAGATACATGCATCTTCACAGATACAATATATGCTAGAGTAAGATATATGCATCTTCACAAATACAATATATTCAACTCTGATATCCTAATCAATTTCTATAGAAAGAAGGCTTGGCCCAGAACAAGACTTAGGGGTTGTTCGTTTTGCGTATAAGGACGTAATTCGTAAATGACTTATAGCCCAATTACAACTACGATGTTTGTTTGGACCGTAATTCGTAAAAGACTTACACAACTCAACTACTAATCTCTTACAACCCAATTACCACTCACAACCCACTTACAGTTAAATTTGTGGTCATGCAAATTTGTATTGTTTTTATATTAATATTAATTTTTTAATATTTAGTATTTTTTAGTATTTATTTGCAATATTTAAATTTTTTAAATCACCAAAATAGTTATTTTTGTGGTCAACTTTTTCACTTACGACTTACACATTACGACAACCAAACACCGTAAAACACAATACACTTTCTCACTTACAACTTTATATTACCAACCAAACACCGTAAAACTCATCATTTACAACTGTAAAAGAGTTTACCGATTATGACTTACGAATTACGGCCAATTACGACAATCAAACAAACCCTTAGCAGGAAACAAAGACAGACAGGAGATAAAAGCCAATAGAAGATGGAAATGTCATTATCACCACCCAACAGCCACACCAACGTGACAGGAGGTGATCAATCAAGAGAGGACGTTTCTTCACTATCCACTGCCAATGAAGTGTCTTGAAGCCCTTCAAATTTTCAAACCATATTTCCATACACAACTAGCTAAAAATCAGCAAAACCATCTAAGTTCTTTTTTTTTTTTTTTTTGTCACAAAAACTATGACAGGAAAAAGAGGATTACTAGGATTCTTCCACAGTTACCATGACAAGAACTAAAAGTCAATTCACACCTTACACAATGGGCCTCAAGGTAACATGAACAGATGTAATGAATTCAACAGGACAAGGGATGGAAGAGTAGCCTTATAGACCTATAACGGTGCCACTTGTAATAAATAATGAGACACAGCATTAAAGTAAAAACGTAAAAGTAATTATATGTTACTCTCTATGCAATATGCACTTTCTAAGACTATTCATGCTTGTGGCCTTTGTGCGCAATAACTGAGTGTTCTGCAATTCTAATTCCTGAAGATACCATTACTAATCAACTGACTAAAATCCGAAAATAACATTACCAGCCCCTGAATCATAAATGACATCCAAAATTGAAAAAGTAGACTGAATCAGAAATTTCAGGAGGTAAGGAGAGTTACCATTCACGGTAGCATTTCATGCACATGGCATGACTGCAGTTGGGTAGTACAATCTTGCTGTTCATTTCCATGCAGATTCCACATTCCTCCTCTCTTTCAGCATCTATATCTGAGAACAGCCTCCTGTCATCTTCATCTCTCCTCCTGTACCTTTCCATGCACACTGCTTTTTGTTTCTTATCTTCCATATCGGTTATCCCCTTGTGCAGTTGCATCACAGAGGGGAAAATCACGTCTTCCATGAACAAAAGAACGTGCATCTGAGAATTTAAGAATTCAAGAGAGGAACTTCTTAGCTGAATGCAAGTCAAACAACTTACCATAAAATTCCTTGATACTTGCTTTCCTTTCATGGGTTGACATAGTTGTTGTTCCATCAACATAAACCTGGCAAATGAGAAGTTTTAGTCCACAATCAGTAGAAGGGAAATTGAGCATGCACTACAAAGTGGGAAATGCAAATGTGGATCAGGAAGATATCAACCTTATATATTAAGATCCTGAGCAAACCAAGAGCCCCTGCAAGGTTACAGTCCGTCCACTGGACCAAGAAAAGAAAGATGCGTGCAGCCGGGCTATATGACATCCGCATTTGAAGACAGGCACCATCATACTCCCTAGGAAAATCTGAAGCCCTGCACATTAATAAAATGAATGGTTAGATATAGCAACATGCTAGACACCGATAACAAACTAGACACATACAAGAAACTAAGAGAAAAATAATAAATGCCAACTCAAGAGAAAGCACTAAAAATGAAAATGTAAAATGCTTCGAGGAGCTGAACAAGTGTTTATGCATTCAGAGAAAGTAGAAGTAAGACAAGCAACAAATCAGAAACAAGGAATACTGCAAAACAGCTTGGGCAATCTCCTCTACAAGACAAGAAAACAACATTCTCATTAAACGCACATTTAAGTTCCCAGACTTAAAGATAAAATATCTACTATGTACTAATCTATCACCAAATTCTTAATCTGTGACCACGTGAATTTTTCAGCCGTATGGCCTGAAAATTTCTGCTGGGTGCCACTAAATTATAACACTTGCTTTTCACTTGGTTTTACTCTATTTTCATCGCCACTCAGACAGCATTCTTCACTACGCTTCAGATATTTTAACCATAAAAAAGACATTTGAAAAGGGGCTTACCAATAGCACCCCGATTACTTGCCAGAAAACACAAGACACAAAATTGTGCAGAAATATTGAAGAAAAATTTCTGCTTTAATCTAAAATACATGAATATAACCCCTTAGAACCTTAGGTAACAATTTCCGGCTCCAGATAACAAATTTCCCTAACATCGCACATACCATATTGTTCAAAGAAATTACAAAATAATCTCACAACCAAAGTATACTACTTGCCGGCAAACTGAACAGTTCTCTGCAACCGATCATCCAAAATGGGAACTTTCCCCTATTTAAGAAAAATCCCAATCTTCACTAAATATACACCAAAATTACACCCCAAAAAAAAACGAAATTCGAAACAAAAGGAAAGCAAGATCAATCAAGACAATCTACCTCCCCATCACAGTCAAAAACACAGAAAACCAAAGGATCTCTCAGATCGGGCTCCAGAGCTCTACTCACAGTGAATTGGCGTGCTGGATGTCAGCTTCTAGCACTTTGAGCGAATCCTTGAACGACTTCCTCATCGATGCGAGGAACATAACCAGCACAAATCATCCAATTATCTCCAATCAAAACCCAAATTCCTCTCCTCCCAATCCCAAAACCCTAATCACTCTCTCTCTCCCTCTCTCCCGCCGAACCCTAGCTCCCTTTCCCCTCTCTCTTCCCTGTCGGTGCTTTGAAGAAAAGACCAACAAAGACACAACTGCTGAAAATAAGGATGCTTGGCCGCCACGTGTACATAATGGCGTCGGGCGCGTCAAAATTCGGATAAACGGGGGTTAACCTCACCTGCTTGTAACTACACCCATTTTCACCCGCCTTCACCTGCCGGGTGAAACTCTGGGTGTAACGCAAAAGGGTGTAGGGGACAAAGTGGGGGTGTCAGTCAGGCGTCAGAATAAGAGGAGAGATTTTGAAGTATGTGCCGCCCCCACCTTATCCAGTATCCGCAGCGGGGCAAATATCCGGTTTTTTGGTTTTTTGTCTGATGATTGGGTTATTGTCATGTCGGCCCCGAAGTTTTATTAAATTTCATATTAACTCTCAAAATTTCCATAGTGTCAAATCATCACTCCAAATCTTATAAGTTTGCTAAAATGTCTTTTTCGTAGCAACTGTCTATTTTTTAATGATAGAGAGATAAAAATACTACTATTTTCATCAAATTTGATAAAATTTTCCTCTTTTTTTCACTCTCTCTCACTCACCAAGTCCATCGGTCGCCCCACTAGCGGCAGCGTAGCAGGCGACAGCAGTTGCCGGCAGCAGCAGGCAGCGATGGAGGCTAGTAACAACAGAGAGAGTGGGTTCGTTGAGAGAGAAATAGAAAAAAAGATGAGTATATAATGATAAGTTCACATAATATTTTAAGATATTTGAAATTAAAAATAGAATATTTTAAGAATATATTAGCTTATAAAGGAAAAACTAAAGAGATTTTGTCCAAACTTATAAAAGAATATATTAGTTTATAAATGAAAACTAAAGAGATTTTGTCTAAACTTATAAAATTTTGAGTATTGATTTGAAAATATAACAAATTTGAGAGTTAATATAAAATTTAGAAAAATTTTAAGAATGAATGAAGTTATAGCTTTATGATTTAGTCACCGGATGGAGATAAAAATATTTTAAAGGGACATTTGGTGGGTGGTGACAGAATATGCCGCGGGGGGCTAAATTAATAAAAATCAAGGTGCGGAGTCTTTTATATTTTTTTTTGCGGCAGTAAGTTGCAAGGAAGATCCAAGATAAGTATCCTCTAAGATTAATGCATATTGCTCCCCAAAAATTAACAAATTTTATGTTGTAAACTAACACCTACTTGTTACTCATTACCTGTTACTAAATCTGCAAATGGCGTTTCATTTGGTTTTTATGGTGCTTTTAAAGAAAACTGGATTTAAGTATGAAAATATCCTTATAAAGTATGATATTTATGTCCGAGTAGAAAATTCTTTTATTTGGGCCCCGCAAAACGAGGAAAAGCAAAAAACGAAATGGTTAGTTAGAGGACTTGTCTTATTCTAACATAGATGAGTGAAATTTCAAGAGATTTAATTCAGAGTAAGCAAGCTCTGATTTGGATTGGAAACCTAATATTTATTAAAAATGATTAAAAAACACATATTGTAGTTCTAAACGTCGTCGTTCAAACTCAAATCTTACACCTTGAGATCTAATTGGCTTAAGAGAACAAATAAAAGAAATATTTTTCTTCACCTTATTTATCTTTAACTGAGAACGAGGTCACGTTATCCAAGTCTACGGATCAAAGTCAATGTGTTATAACTCCTGATTTTTATTATAGAAACTCAATAAATCTTATTATTATAAAATTAATGATTAATTGGTATATTTAATTGAGAGAGAGCTTGGATACCCCTTTTAATAGAGATAATCCGTGTGGTGGTGATAGAGCAACTGATTGCGCCCTTTATTTGCAATAAAAAAATTAATAAAACTATTGTGTGAAAATAGGGAGTTTACAGGGGCTGGATTATAAATTTTTAGTATCAATCCTTTTTTCCCTCTTTTTAGTTATTTTTAACTAGAGCTGTAGCACACGTGATCTCTTATTTTCTAACACAATCTCTTTACTATTGAGCTACGTCTCAGTGACTTAAAAGAGAAGGATACGAGAACTTCTCAAAAAGTCAACACACCCTAGCGCTACTCTCGTCCAAATACGCTAATAGGGGCCGTTTGTTTCGCGTAAAACTCCGTAATTCGTAAATGACTTACTATCTAGTTACAACTACGACGTTTGTTTGAAGCGTAATTCGTAAAAGACTTACGTAACTCAACTAGCACTCACTTGCAACCCAGTTACCACTCACTTACAGCCCAGTTACAGTTAATTTTGTGGTCATACAAATTTGTAATATTTTTTATATTAATATTAAAAAATTTTAATATTTAATTTTTTTAATATTTATTTGCAGTATTAAAACTTTTAAAATCACCAAATAGTTAATTTTGTGGTCAACTTTTTCACTTACGACTTATACGTTACGACAACCAAACACCGTAAAGTACAATACACTTTCCTACTTTATAATTTTATATTACCAACCAAATATCGTAAAATTTATATACATGTAACTCATTTACAATTGTAAAAGACTTTATCAATTACAACTACGAATTACGGCCAGTTACGACAGCCAAACAGACCATGCAGAGCCATGATGGGAGCCGGTCGATTAACACTGATATGATCACAGCCATACCATATCAATCTTTTCCGACAGTACAAAACGCTATCTAAACAAAATCTGGAATAATGTAATACTTATATTTGTTATATATAAACAAAACTGGGACAATTTGAACAAATCTAATGGAGATATTTGCCTGAAAAATAAACAGTAATTTTAAAAAAGAAAAACTAAAACTGGAATTGCCCATTGGAAAACCTAGGTCTACGCAGACCCTGGATTGGGTGGGCCCTGGTGGGCCTTTTACAATTGTCAAGTTGGCATGCAATCTCCCATATTTTTTCATAAAAAATATGGAGATGCTTTGATTGGGGATAAGGTTTATTGAAATTAAAACGTGTCGTTATACTAAGTTCAATTTTGAAGATCACTCTAGCTGAGTTGCTGTAATGACTCTATGGTAAACATCTAAATGTTCTGGCAAAACAAGAAAAGAAAAAAAATTCAAAGATGTTTTAAAAATTTTCTAGAGCATTTAGAACATTTAGAATATTAGTTTCAACCACTAAGTCTCATTCTATCTTAAAATAAAAGGATTAATATTTCAACCAAGAAAGTTACACAGAATTGATATAATATGTGACTGGCGACGAGAGTGTCACGAGTTTAAGGCATACCATTATTTCTCTCATATATTGAGAGTATATGTGGAAATAAACTCTCAAATAACTATTTTGACACTCAAAAAGGAGACACTGAGATTCATCATGCATGTTTGTAAGAAAGACAAAAACCCATCTGGGTGTTTGACAAGTGGAGTAGCAATCATGATTTGTCTTGAAAGAAAGAATTTGAAAGGAGTTAGGAATTAGTTTTTTTTTTTTTTTCCCCTTCTTATAATTGCTTGGCTGGAAGTAGATTAGCTAGAGTTAGAAGTGGATATGTGCGGGTGGCTAATGTCATTAGTGGAGTTACTCACTCTTGAGTTTGGAGAATTTGGCGGATTTCGAGGTTTTGAAAGTGGTTGTGAGTTAAATCCAATTCATCATGACTTACTCGTTCTAAAATTTGATCACAAGAATTAGTTGGAATTAGCTCTCTTGCCAAACAGTAAAGAGTTTGTACTCACTGGTTTTTTTAAGGGTGATTTTGATCTAATTTTAAAATCATCAATGACTTGTAAATTCTTATCAATTTTTTATTATTTGACCAGAATTAACTCAATTATTGACTTTTTATTTCTCGAGGCGTTAGAAGGGTGATGAGCGGAGGAGTGCGACGATGTGACGAGTGACCGCGGAGGAGCGACAGGGGAACGGACGGCAGAGGTGGAGGGGGGTGGCGAACGAAGGAGGGACGACGGAGTGGCAGGTGACAGAGGGGAGCGTAAGGCAGCGGAGGTGGAGGGGGCGGCGGAGTGGCCACAGTGGCAGGCGAGCCTGGGCTTGGCACGCTCCGCCTGAGCCGTGGGTCGTTTTACCTAAACCCGAGCTCGGCCCATGAAAGAGGCCGGGTCTGACGCAGGTACCACCCGGACTAGGCCCATGTCTAGGCGGGGCGTGCCCCGTTTGGGGCCCGGCACGGCCCAATTGATATCCTACCCCTGACCGTTCGGTACAGAGACCCCTCAACCGCGATCCACCGTATAAAATGGCCGAAAAGATAACTGGAATATTGTTGCGAGCCAAATATTGTCGGGAGATTGGAAGCGAACTGAATTTATTTATTATCAAAAAAAGAAAAAAGAAGGATCTCACTGATCTAATGAATCGCCGATGAATTGAAGGAGCAATCGATGGATCGAGCACTGAGATCCGCGAGAGCGTCAGGGTCTCTCAATCTCTCCAATCGCTCTCTCAGGTCTGCTCGCTGGATCTCATCCATTTTTTGTGTAGTTTCGTTTGATTTAGTCGATATTTGATTAGGTTTACGATTGCAATGAGCTCTGTGATGATTTTAGTTAGATTGTTGAGGTATTTGAAGAGGATTCGAGTTAATGGGAGCTTGAAAGCTAGTAGAGTGTCTACTAGGTAACGTGGTAGCATAAACGGGAAAGTCTTTATTAGGAAAGTTAGGCGCAAGGACACAAATAGAAAAATGAATCGACAATTTTGGGTTTGGGGGGGGGGGGGGTGGGGGGGGGGGGGGGGGGTGGGGAGGGGGGGGTGGGAAGGAATGAAAAGGTAAGACTTGTGTACTTCTTTATAAGAAACTAAGAATAACGCGATTCCTTTATAGGAAACATTGTCATCTTCTCTCATTTTGTTGGCATTCTTAATCTTTTTCTTTCTAGAAGTATAACTCGATTGAGATTTTAATTTGATATGTTTCCTTTTAATTTAGAATTGGATTCTTATTTGAGTGTTTTTTTATAAAAAAAAAGTCATTTAATTCCATGAGTAAATTTAGGTGCAAATTGGTATAAGAGACATCTAAAAGAAGAGATTTCTAAAAGAAAACTCTAAACTCATGAAAATTTCCAATAAATTTTGGAGCTTGAATCCTGTTTTGTAAACCCAGTAGGACCCATTGCATCAAATCAAACTCTCCCAAGAAAATGCAAGGACTTGTTAGTTAGTTATGTTTCTCCATAATTCAATATTAGATGGGTAACGTGATAGTCAAATTCATGTAATCATCATTTATTTTGGTTTTAAACTTCACAGGGAAGTGCCAGATGAGGTTTATATGACCTTGGATGCAGTTAAAGAGGATGAAAAATGGTGGGAGGTATTATCTTTCTTCCTCCTTTATGCAAGCCTCGTGAGATAGACCGAAACAATATGCCACAAGGGCTTGTTTGTTTCTTACAAGCATGCGTTTTGGTATAAGAAGCACTCGTTTTTTTGCAGGCAGTGGAGTTGCAAAAACTTATTCTTGCTCATAACAACCTAGAAGTGCTGACCAATGATCTGAAAAATTTGTCTCTGTTGACTGTTCTAAATGTTAGTCACAATAAATTATCTTTCCTTCCAGCAGCTATTGGAGAGTAAGTAAATTTTCGGAATCGGTTAATGCTTTACCTTACTGTTGTTTAGGTGAAATTTGTAGACGTTTTTAGTGGTGATGTTTTGCTGATATCTGACGGTGCTGTATGTCATTCACCAGGCTTGCTTCGTTAAAATCATTAGATGTTTCATTTAACTTGATAGCCAACCTTCCTGAAGAGATTGGCTCAGCAACGTCATTAGTCAAGTAGGTCTTTTGTTCCTTGTTTGTATGACCTGAGGGTTAAGTATTTATCTGTGTTGAAACTGATTTCATTACCAGTAAGTCTGAAGCTTTTTTTTTTCCAACTTTATCACTATCTTTTTTCTTTTTTACTTTTAAATTCTATTAACCAAGCAAAATGTCATTTAGTCAATTAATAAAAATGTTACTCAAAACAGACAAGAAATGGGTAGAGTACTGATTTGAAAGTCAGATGAACTGAGGTTCCTTACTCCAAAAAGACCACATTGCATTTGCTCAGATATTTCCCTATTTGCTATCCAAAAGAGATGTGCTCCATCTATATTCATTAGCTCTAACTTCTTGCGGCACCAATGCTTTTTTCTTAGTACATGCTAAGTTTTCATCAAACTGCCGATGCATATCTACCAGTTTTTAATCAGCATGTAAGGACACAATCTGAGGATTGAATAGCATGAGTACTTTTATTTGCAATGCATAGAGGCATGTCAAACATGCTTATTTCTGAACACATAAGCTGAAATAGAGGGAACATTGTTCTGTAAACTCATGGTCTAGTCTAGGACATTCTGGGTAACAGAGATCTTTGTTATGGGCTGAGGAGCACTGATACACGACTTTACACTGATTCTTATCCAACTGCAAAGTTGTATGCTTTGCTACACATGTCAAAATTGTGAGTGCAGGTGATCTGACCTGTGCCCACGTATAAATGGTTAAATGCAATCTATGCCCAAGCTCTACACCTGAAAAAGGACAGCTCACTGGGGAAGGTGAGACATTTGGCCTTACACATCCTTACAGAAGGAGATTTTCTCTGCGACTTGAACCCATGAGCTCCAGATAACAATAGTAATCTTACCATTGCGAGACTCAGTCTCCCAAGCTCCACACAAGAAGCATCTTGCAAATCAATTGGATGCGATGTATGGGGATTCAGGAAATTTACTGAATCAAGCCGAAATGATTGATTAGAATCAACCAGTGTTGTTTAATTACTATTACTTTTGGCAATGCTTATAGTCCACCCCCACCCCCCCCCAACCCCAACCCCACTCTTATAAGGCATGAATTGGAGACTTTATTTCATTCCATTGCTTTTTACTTATAGCTGGCTAATCTCTTACAGAACAACGAGGGCTGGATATACTTACTTACAAGGTTCTCTAGTACACAATTAATTTAGTGAAACCAATGAAACTTTAAGTACTGTCTTAATACCATAGTGTTGTGTCTGGTTACCTCAAGGCTTTTATTGGTGTTATTGATTTGTACACTAGTTTAAAATTTGGTAGACATACTCCAGAAAATTTTCTTTAAAAAGATGCTACATTTCCAGGCTTGATTGCTCGAATAATCTGCTTAAAGAATTGCCCTGCAGCCTTGGAAGGTGTACGGTTTTGTCGGAACTTAAGGTAATATTCTTTTAGTTTCGTTACTTGATTTTAATTTCACGTTCACCTCTTACTATGCTTCTTCCAACTCTAAAGCTTATAGGAACTTCACTGGCTTCGGATGATACATTTTCTAGAATATGTTTCCTATTCAAATGGACATTTGTTGTCTGGTTATGATTGCAGCTCAATTTTTCCTTGAGAAGATCTCATTCTCAAGTGTTTTTAGATATTGATGACATTTTGCTTGATCCGTAGGCATCCAACAACGGCATACAAAAAATTCCAGATCAACTTGTCAACTGTTCAAAATTGTTTAAATTGGATGTGGAGGTAATGCCAAGTGATATGCTTCTTCCTTGTTTTAATTTTAACATGTGGAACTGAATTCTGCATATTTCAGGGAAATAAACTCACAATGTTGTCAGAAAATATGCTCATGTCATGGACTATGCTTACGGAACTCAATGCTGGTATTATTCTTAATCGTTTTGCTACCAGTTGTTTTCATAATATAAACTCTTTATTATCCCAGTTTGATATCCTTTGTGAATTTGGCTGCCTACTAAATATTGTGATTTGTTCTTTTAATGTCTCCTTACAGCAAGAAATCTACTCACCGGTATTCCAGATAGCATTGGAGTCCTTTCAAAGTTGATTCGTTTAGATCTTCATCAGAACAGTGAGTGAAGTCAGCGAATTGTAAATTATACATATTGATAAACCTTTACATTTGGAAGTCTATCTAGCTTTCCTTCCAAATGTCTAACATTTTGTCTATGTATATCTTGTCTGTCCAGAAATTTCTTCTATTCCATCTTCAATCATGGGCTGCTCCTCTCTAACTGAGTTCTACATGGGGTTAGTTCATATCCTAGATTATTGCATGTGTTTAACTGTTTTTCCACATGAGTTAATGGGTGTTTCTCAGTTTATTGGTTTCATACTCTTTGCGTTACTGTATATTTCAGAACCAATTTGCTGCTGTTGCTGCCAGCAGAGATAGGTGCCCTTTCTCGCTTAGGAATTTTAGATCTTCACTCAAATCAGGTAATTAGAAGAAAAAAAATTTAATAGTTCTACCAAGCGGAAAGGTTCATGTTGTTTCTAGATGTGTGAGGCAAATGTGCTGTGTTGTAACTGTTTCTCTGATAACTTTTAATTAAGGTTTCACAATCCATTATTCAAATAACTGGATGCTTTGCTTTCTCTACTCAATGTGTTTCCAGGCCAGGTCATCATAAGTCTTCTAAATAACATGCCCAACATCTTTTTTCCTTACGTGTTACTACTACCACAAAAATAATAAAGCTTTTATCCCAAAATTTGTAAATCTTTTTATCATGTAGCTGTGTTACATGCCGTGTCCTCTACTAATAGCAATTACTACATCCTTTCCTACCTCAATCCACATTTATGTTGGTCTATCCCTCGCTCTAGCCACTCCTTTAACTACAATCTTATTACTCCTAACTGGTACACTCGTTGGTCTTTGTTGCATATGTCCAAATCATTGATAGTGAATCAGTGATTGCCCATCATGCTTCAATTGATGTGCGTCTAATTTCTTACTGGTAAACTTATTTCTTATCTTGTTTTCCATCACATCGCTGTATGTTTTGACTACAGTTACTTTCGGGACATGTTTTTTCATTGTCCAACATTCAGATCCACAAATAATGCCAGTCATTTAGCCTATGCATTCCCTTCAACTTCACTGGTCATCTAGATCATCTCTCCAGTTTACCCATTCTGCTTTAATTCTATGAAAATATCCTTCATTTTCACCATTATCTTCTTCATTTGGGATTCTCCATGTAAGTTAGGTGTAATTTGGTAACAAAGTGTATCTAGTTGGACGAGTTCTCTTTATTTGTTTATTAACTCCTTCATGAAATATGATCTGTGTCTCTGTGAGTTGATGGCTGATCAATAACATATAATTCTGTCAGTTGAAGGAGTTTCCTGTGGAAGCTTGCGAACTGCGCCTCTCTGTCCTGGATTTGTCGAATAATTCGTTATCTGGGTTGCCACCTGAGATTGGTAAGATTAACTTGGGGCTTTGTTGGTTACTTCCAATTGCATTGTTTTGTGATTTATGAAGTTGAGAATCATGGACTTGAAATCCAATTCATTTTATTTGTAACTTGTAATGCAGATGCTCGATCGCATTGAATTCCGACTCCTCTTGTTTTCTTTTTGTTGGATGTATTTGGAATCTTAAAATGCTAAGTCATGTATACTGTGCTACCTCTTTGAGAAATAAACATGGATTTGAAATTCACATGTTTTGCAAGTTAATTCCAATTCAATAGAAAATAATGGATCGCAATTAAATTGCCACTGAAAAACCATGAGTACAACATATCAAACATCACATTTTCCACAAATCATTTAACTGAAAATCCTGGATTTCCAGTGATTTGTTTGTGCTCATGCATTAGGCCAGAATCAATGCCCAAGATCATTCAAGATGCTAAGTCAAGGTTGTAGACGATGTTGTATTCACGGTATGACACTAGGAATGGTTTTCTTTTGTTTTTAGCAATATGACGATAAAATACGCTCATTCTAGACCCCATGCTGGGTGGCACTGCTCTACCCATAGAGCCTTTGGTTGGTGAATACTGTAGCAGATAAGAGATGATCTCTTGTGAGCCTCAGGGGACCATTTGGAATATCAATATGACTTCTCCGAAGAGCACCAGAAGAATCCAGAAAGAATAATAAGAAGAAAAAAAAGATGATGATTATCCTCATCCAATGTGAGGGCAGTTGCAAAGGGCACTTCTGTTGGTGCTTGATGGTTAAAGGAATGCACTGCTAAAGCTGTAACTTACAATATATGAGTTTGTGATGTTCAAAATAATTGTACTACTACAACCGTTCTCAAATTTCTAAAGAGTTTCCACCATATCCGCAATAAAAGCTTGTCTGTATGCTATCTTGGTAAATGAAGATGGTAAGAGATATTTCAGAAAGAAGGTAAAATTATGATCCTATGCGTTATTGTTTTTAAGGTGAATTTCATTTTAAGATCTGCAGCAATGAGATTAAGGTTTTCATATCCACGCATCCAAATGGCAAAATCTATTACTTTTAGGAATTTGTTATATTTAACACCAGCGGTGCGTCATCACGGTTCAAAGACTCGGCCGAGTCGGAGACGAGTTGGCCGAGTCGTATCCGTCTCGGCCCGCTCCGAGACGAGTCCGAGTCACGAGTCAGTCGACTCAACTCAGAGGAGACCGACTCGGCCGAGAATCGGAGTTGACTCGGTCGACTCGGCATTATAATGATTTTGTACCTCATCGTAATTCAATGTGAAAATAACTACATTAGCATGTATTTATGAATGTAGTTTGTGCAATTTACTATATTGTGTATGTATTTTGATATGCTTCTACCGATGACGCGTGCATTTATACTTTCACTTTATGTTTAGTGTGCTAGGTGATATATTTTGGACATGTAATACATGAATGTGGATATCTACATTTTTTTTAAGATTTGTCGTGATTTTTTAAAATTTTTGAGCTTCTATGTAGCGTTTTGCGCGTATTGTCCGATACTGATCCGAGTCGCCGAGACCGATCCGTTCAGTGCCAGCCGAGTCGACGGCCGAGACCGCGACTGTGAACCATGAGCGTCATTGTGTAAATTTTCTGTTGTGATCAACATATAAGAACGGTGTACTTCTAGTTTAGAGATGCCCTTCTATGTCCATTTCTGGAATGTTTATTGGCTTTGAAGGTTATGAGTTGCATTTGTTATTTGATGTATGTCTTATGGACCCTTCATTGTTTTGGGGGGAAAATACCTCCCACGCCCTGAGATTTTCAGGAAATGCCTTGTCCTCCTTGTCTTCTTTTTTGTGCCTTTAGCACCTTTGATTCTGGTGAAAATAATTCCACCCCATTTGGTATGCATGTGAGTGTATATTGTAAGTGTATACTGTATAATGTATTAATAGAAATGGCAATACTATCCTTAGCTATTTTTCCCTAAACAAGTACTTTTCTGAAAAGGAATTATCGACAGTTATGACGTTAACTGATGTCATCGAAGCAGTAGTAAGTTGCTGAGTTGGTTACCTTTTATACAAATTTGACCACCTTTTCGTGCTAAGTCTAATTTTTTTTCTAGTTTTGATAAAAATCAGTAAAAATAGCGGGAAAAGTATGGGGGGAAATGGGAAAATTAGGCAATATTGATAGTTCCCTATTTAATCTCCCAACCTATTCTTTCATTTTCTCCCTCTATATTCTTCATTCTCAAGATCTTTGTGAACCCAAAAAGAATTCACAAAAAAATCTTGAAACTTAGATGAGACTATTTGCCAAATCCCAATAATCTCCCCTCGAATAAAGAGTCTCCCTGCAAACTCAACTATCTTCACACTGGAAGATTAAATGCTCCATTGAGATCGCAAATCTTCACTGCGTGAGGCAGACACGCCTTACATGAAGCACACATTGCAGCGTCATGCATACTATTGCCAAATCCTCGAGATTTCAATTAGCTTTACAGGGGCCTACTGTGCCTTTTTGTACCATTGGGGTGATTAGGCTCATTACGTCCTCTGCGTCATTGGGGGAATCGACATCGTCAAACATCACCCACACACACGACTGAGTTTCAGGGCATGGCTCTGATACCATTTGTAAAGACTTGGGGTACCATCCCAAAAAACTAGCCTCCTAGGTGGAGTAGCTCAAATTTTTATAAACCCAAGACCATTCCCATGTCTAGCCGATGTGGGACTATTTGTTCTACCCAAATCCCAACATCTATCATGGTCTTGGTTGAAGGCAAAGGAGAAGGCGTGGTTCTTACTAAGTGATTAGGGGGATACTTAATTGAACTTATTAAAGACATCTCTTTTTCACGAAGAAAATCTCAATTTCTCTATTGAGCATATATTTTAATGAATGATTAAGACTTTTTCTATGAAAAATGTCATCTTTTTGTAGGATCTAAAATTTTAATGGTTTTTAATGAAATGATTTCTCTTTTAAAGAAAAACGAAAAAGATGAATATGTTTCTTTGTATTTTGTCTTTACTTTTTTTTCTCATCTCACCTTTTCCCTGTTATTATTCTACTTTTTTGTATTTTTCCTTTGGTATATTGATTAGTACATGTCTATTACACTCCACTTAGAGGTTTATCTCGTAATAAGTATAAAAATCGAAGCAGCTTACTCTTCTAATCAATGTTTGACTCTCTCAACTAGAGCCATCAACTGAATAGAAAAATGACCATGGTAACTGATTGAGACAAGAGAGTAAGAATAACCCGTTTAATCTATGAAGAAAGGAAGGAGAATGTAAAAAATGTAGGAAAAATTGCACAAAAAGGTAGGCAAATTTAAAGAAAGGTAGGCAAATTTGAAGAAATTTTAAGGGGGGTGGGGGCAAATTTAATAAAAGTAGGCAAATTTAAATAAAGATAGACAAATTTGAAACACAGGTAAACTTACAAAAAATGTAGGCAAATTTAAAGAAAGGTAGACAAATCTGAAAAAGGTAGCCAAATTTAAAACAGATAAATTCTTGAAAAGGCTGGCAAATTAAAAAAAGGCGGACAAATTCAAAGAGTGGTTGGCAAATTTGCAAAAAGCTTACAAAAGTTTAAAGAAAGGTAGAATTAAATTTGAAGAAAGACATGCAAACTTAAAGAAATGATGCTGATGTTTTTATTATAAAGGCAATCACATTTTTATCAAGGGTGTTAATGTCTTCTACCTTCACCTTGATTAGAATTTATAACGTAAAGAAGACGAGTTCCCCTTCACCTTGATTAGAATTGTGTTTCGGCCTTTATCCTCGACCAAACATATGATGGATTCATCCATTTTTCTAGAAAAAATAAAATTTTGTTCTTTTTTAAAATTCAAAGAGCGGTTGAGGATAAAAAAAATAAAGATTGAGTATGTAGAATGAGTAAAGATGGTAAGAGAAGATGGATCTAGTGGAGAGACAGATTATAGAGGGACTTATCATTACCAGCCTACCTATTTTCTTACTATTTCTTAGATTTTCTACTTTTTTCCTTTTTTTTAATAAAAAACAAACAAGACTGAAAAAAAATCCCGAAAATGTAACCAAATTGCTAAGAAAGGTAACCAAATTTTCTTATAGCATATTGTTTTTTTTACATCAGTCGCATTTAATGTGGCTGATGTCACAGCTGTCAGTGTTACCTTTTTTTTAAAAAAAAGGTATTTTAGGAATGAGTAAGGGTAGTATTGGAATTTTTGAATATACACTATACATGTTATAGTCACATGCAAAGAAAAGGGGTGGGAGTTGCTTTGACCAAATTCAAGGGGGTTATTGGCACTTAAAAAAGGCAAGAGGGCTGGTGGAATTTCCTAAAAATCTCAGGGGACTGGAAGCATTTTCCCCTTGTTTTTGATGATTGGATATACTGTTTTGTGTGAATTACTCTATTAAGTATTTTATCTCAAAATATCTTCACTAACGACTTAAAATTGCTTGCATTTCATTTGTATTCTGCTCGATATACCTTTTTTTATGATTAAATTAGTGTAACCTTCTCCCTTGTCACTCTCTTTCTTTCACTGATTAGACCAATTCCTTAGTTTTTTATATCTTTTTCTACTTCACTAGATGATACCCTTTCATTTTCTTGACGCTAACCTGTCAGAAGTCTTTCTTTAGTTGTACGTTGATGTTTTGAGTTTCTTCTTTGCATTCTTATCTTAACTTCTGCAATATGGCTTAGGTAAAATGACTACTCTAAGAAAACTTTTGCTCACTGGCAATCCTATGCGGACTCTTCGAAGGTGTGGCATTCAGTTTTCTTTTTATGTGGCAAGAGCAATTCTAGTTTTAGACCTCTCAACTGTTCTTATTTAACTTTATTTTCTGTCAGCTCATTGGTCTCTGGACCTACGCCAGCATTGTTGAAGTATCTAAGAAGTCGGCTTTCTTCAAGTGAAGAAGGTATAGTAGTTACCTCCTGCACACAATTCCCTATTGCTACATAATTTTTGACACCTTGACACCCGAGTTCTCATGTATTTCTCGTTGTTATAGCTGTCAATCAGTTGGGAATATAAACGTTGTTGGTAAAGGTTTCATATAATGTACTGGTTAGGACTTTCTTACTTTTACTAATAAAGGTCCAACTGATTTTTCTTGCAGTATCAAACGCTAGTCCTAACAAAAATGATCAGATTGCCATGGCAGCTCGGTTGTCTTTGTCTTCAAAGGTAGATTATATTTTACTCTTGTATTATACCTGTTTGGTTTTATTTTTACCAAAATTAAAATTTGCAGATAACTCAGAGCACACTGGACTAATTCATCTCTGCTTTATTAAAAGAATGGAAAATCATTATAAAAAAAATTTCATTTCATTTCCTAGATGGTTTTTCCCCTTAAACTCCACTACCAATGCAGTGGACTACGTTTCATTATTTGCCTTCAGAGACTTGTTGATTGAGTGAAGAACTAAAAGATTGATAATCAGTGTGGAAAACTTCTTGTCTGACAGTGAAATTTTGAAGTAGTATACTTATAATAGCGCACTTAGAATTTATATTTACCAAAATATATCACCACCTGCCTGTCGTACTGGTAAAACAAATAAAAAGGTCCATACAGTAATTCTAGTTTTATACAAAAATTTATCCAGCTAGCTTTAAGAAAAAATTTGGAAATTGGTTGTTGGTTGCTCTTATTGTTCTCCTAAATTGAAAGACTCTCTTTACAGATTTTCTCAATTATCAATCTAAACTATAAATGGAAAAAAGTTGTTTTACTGAGGTGGAAGTTACTGAGAGCTACTTTTGCAAATAAAATTTTAAGTTCGCTATAATAGTAACTCAGAAAATTAAGTAGGCCTTTAAACATTTCCTTTTTAATATTGTAAAAATTGTCATAGATGTCTTACACAGTTCATGGTGATGCTGCAGGAGTTATCTTTAAGTGCGATAGGATTGACCTGTGTCCCACCAGCAGTATGGGAGACAGGTGAAGTGGAGAAAGTCGATCTTTCTAAAAATTCAATTGAAGCACTACCACATGAGCTGTCTACCTGTTCCATGCTTCAGGTACTGTAAAATCACAGTGATCTACTTATGGATTTCCACGCTCCTTTGAATGTGCTAGTGCCTTTTTTGTATCTAGTTGATTGGTGCCTTTCTTAGCACTAACTTTTTTTTTCAGGTGTCCTCTGACCTCAAAGTTGAAACCATTTGTAACCTTTTCATTTTGAGTTGAAAACGCATTAGGATGGTCTTTCTCTAACTATTCAATGAAACTTGTCAGTTAGAAGGAACCCTTTATCAATACTGCTGCTTGACATAAAGCTTGGAGTATGGGTCCATATTGAGGGGCAAGTTAAACTTTTATGCCAAAGCATGTTTTTGAAAAACATAAGTGAAAGAAAAAATAGTTCATTTTTGTCCTGTACTTTCGTTTAAAATTTTATGCCAAAACATGAATCAAAATAAGTGAATGATAGAAAAGGCCCACAAAAAAAAAAACAAAAACAAAACACAAAACAAAAAAAACAAAACAAAAATAACAAAAACAAAAACACACCACTTTTACTCTTTCTATTTGATGATTATTTACTCTCCTTATTTGTCTTTATTTCATTATTATCTTAACAGTTGCAACTTGCTCTTGTGGGTTACTCTCTGCAGAAGGATCTTGTTCTTACATTTCATAACAGGGTTTGAAATCTTTATTTGAGAATAGTTTTTTTAGGTTTGAAGTTTAGACAGTTGGAAATTGAACTTGGGGGAAAAACTTATGGTGTACCCCTAGTAAGTTCATTTGTAATCGATGCCAAGACATAAGATTCAATGAGTTGTAAGCCTATGGTGATAGGAAATAGTTCTTTTTCTCCTCACCTTTGTTATTGCTCTATCATACATATGTTCCATCACATCTGTGTACCTACTGGATACTTTTTTCTAAGTCAATGAAAACATCTCTTTTCTTCCATGGTTGACCTCTCCGGTATAGAACCCAGTGGCGTTAATAAATGAATAGCCTTTATTCAATTACTTCTCCCAAAGTTTTCATCTAAGCTTGATTCTATGATAGTTTGGAGACTAATAATACAGAAAAATATGCTTAATATTTATTGAATATCAGTTATTATGAATGATGACATACTTATATGCTCATTGCTGATTTCCATCAGTGAAAATATGAGCTGTCATAATTTTGTACTGGTCCACATTTTGAATGTACATTCAGTTTGCCAAGCAAATCCTGAACAGGTTCTTCTGATGCAGTTCAGCAGAAACTTTAAAGCATCCACTTGTTGATGATGTGACTTCTTCAAGTCATCACTAATTATATATCTTACAATCCTGAATATTTAAAACAAATTTGCAAAAACTGCCTAAATTGTCTAAGCATACTTGAAATCATATCATGTTGAAATCACTTGCTAGTATAATCTGATATGCTTGAATATTTTGCAGGCTTTGATATTGTCTGGGAACAACATAAAAGAATGGCCTGGTGCGGTACTGGCATCTTTGCCCAACCTCTCTTGTTTGAAGCTGGATAACAATCCCCTGGCACAGGTAAATGTGAATGTCTCGGCTGTCTGAGCTTATCTTTAATATAAAGCATAACAGATTAAGACCCTTTATTATCTCTTCGGTTCCAGCTTTATATTGTCCTTCATAGCTCTTAGCAAGAGCTGAGTCCTTGATACAAGCTTTTCCCAATTCCTACGATGTTCTTTTAACTCTATATTTTCTTTGGATGCAATTTAACTCCATGCTGATGCCTCTGAAATCCATTAATATGACCATAACACATCCAGCTGAACTTTTTCATTTATTTCTTTTGATGGAAGTTTTAAGTCTCCTCTTGTGCAACATGTGATGAGTTAGTGTTGGGGGGGTACGGAAGCAAGTGGGATTCTCTCTTTAGGGTTTCTCACTCAGCACACAGGCTCAAAGCTTCAACAAGCGATTTTCTATCATCAATAACCGAATACTTCAATAATAGTCTTATCCTTAAATAATCCTACATCAAGAGGAGATAACAATAGATAAAAATTAAATAAAAAAACAATCAATTAAAATAAAAACAACTAGATAACTAGTCTGATCTGACTCGAGCCGACACGCTCTAATAGAATCACAATGATAAGGTGTGGTGATGTCTCCTGGTGCAGACTCGAAATCTTGGAGCGATGACCTAATCATTTTCGGGGTTGGGGAAAACTCAACCCTGTCGAGAGTAGACCTTCACGGCTCCTATAGGGCTATACACGGTTAGGATCCCACCGTTGGGGATCATCTCGATTAATCCAAGTGTTCTCAAAGTCAGGTAGTCCTTTCCAACGAATTAAAAACTTTTGATAACCACTCTTGGATAAAGACAATATGTCCATCAATAATTTCATCAATTTGTTCTGCTGGGTTGTTGGGTTATATTGAGGAATAGAGGTAACAAGGGTCCCTAAAAAATAGGCTAAGAGGAATGCTCATTTAACAAGGGATTATCAGGGGGAAAATTTGGACCTTTTAAGCAACTAGATTTTCAATATTAAAAGAGGGACTACATGATATTTATGTGGCTGGATGTTCACATCAATATTAAAATTGATGTGAGATGTGTTCGTGTAACAAAAAATCAGTGATAATATTTACTAAACCACGCTTTACAGGCTCTCAAAGCTTCAGCAAGTTTTTTTTTATTTTCATTCATCATCGAAAACTTCAACAGTAGTCTTAATTTTATATAGGTGTACATCAACAGAAAAAATTCCACCACAACCAAGTGGGACTAAACATAAGCAAATAACTAAATAAATAACCAACTAAAATAAAAGCAATTAAAGATAACTACTTTCTGAAGCGATTTTCCCATCATTCTCCCGGCTTAAAAGCATTCATCTCTGGTGAATATAGCGATAACAAACGTCAAGCACGTCCGGGTTGAACTGAATAATCTTCTCGCACGAAGCATCTCAATCAGGCCATGATGGTAGTTGTGGAAACCGGCATTCGTGTATTAAGCCTGAATTAAGGTGGTGAATGTAGAATTGGACATTGTGACAGATCAGTTGCAGTCGATGTTGAATCTAGAAAAACATATGTATTAGAAAGAGTCAAATCTCTACCAAAAATTGAACTGATACCAAGATTTTATAGGATATTCAGCTCATGAGTAATGGAAGCAATCATTCTCAGAACTCTATAAGAACCTATACATCGAGCATGAAACTTTCATACAGTTCCCATAGAGAACATCTCAAAATGAATCATAACCATCACTCTATCATCAATTGCAAATTTCTGCAAGATACTATGTGAATATTCAACAAATTTGTTGTTATCACTGCAAATTGCTATCTGTGTAAGGATCTCATCATGTATAATCATCATGTATTACAGGCAAATGTAATGCATCAGACTCACTAAGTATAACTCTTAAAGATAGAAAAGAGAGATATATAAGTTTCTTAGATGGAGGACATCAAACAACGCTAATGGTATAACATCACTGACAGAACTCTGAAAAAAACTCAGGAAAATTTTAGACACCACTAAAAGAAAAAACATTAGGAGTAACCTTATAAACCACAGAAAGAACTCCACTGACTCATTAGAAGAAAAAAATGATAGGAATAACCACAATAAATTCAACCTCTGTCCCCTCTCTTTAGAAAAAGGATCCAAGTTCAGAAGATGAACTGGCTTCTTCTCTTTATGCGAGAAGTATGTGTGAACCTGACAATCTACACGAGGGGATTCTGATGGCTTATTAGATGTAATGATGCTAGTAGCAACTACTCAATCTCGTCCTCTATCATAGATGTTGTAAGAGATACCTAGTAACATGTACGAGTATACTAGACTCCACTAATACATGCTCAGAATCACTAATATCATTCTCATGAATATAGATATCAGATGTGGGTGGACTAGATTCCACTAATGCATCAACATCACTAGTACCTTCATAAGAAACATAGACCTCATCAATCACTATAGTGGAATCAATTAATGCATCCTCAAAAAAAAAAATCTAGATATGGTTTGGTAACAGACCTCTCACGTCACAACGAAGGGTTAAGTTATCAAATCTGATTATGTATTCCGGACAAACATATTACCATGACGAAGGTCGTGTAACTTATCTAGGAGATAATTCCTATAAAACTTGAGAGATATTTCTCCTTAAACTTGTCTTTCATCTCTTCCTACGACTTCATAAAATTCTTACGCTATCTCTCACGTGCTATCTCTATCGAAGTTCATTCTAGATGGCCTTACTAACTCATCCTAGCAAATCGAATCTTGCGCACATCAGACATCTCATAACAGTCAAAGTAGCATTCCATATTGGCTAGCCAATCACTAAAAACACTAAGATTAGGGTAACCATCAAATTTTAGATCTTCTAAGTCTACCTTACGCATTATTTTTCTCTTACTTAACAACGCTAATCATAAGCATAGCTATTCTCATAGTCATTTCTAGTGCAAGTTCTATATCTATCATGACATTCATAATCTTTGAGGTCATTTCATGCTTTTATGTTTCGTGATTCTCCTCTCCAATTGTGAATTGAGATCCTGAATTTTTCTAAGGGGCTGTTTGGTTGCAAGGAAGTGGGAGGAAGTAAGGAAATAGGAAGTATAATTGCTCACTTCCCTATCTATCCAAACACCGGAAAAGGAAAATAAGAAAACCCCTTTTCTTTTCTCTTTTCTCTTTTACACAATCATTTCCTCACTTCCAGAGTGTTACAGTTAATTTTGTGGTCATGTAAATCTCATTTATAATAAGTTGCATCACAAGACAATTAATTTTTTGATCATGTAAATCTCACTTGCATTCTAATTACAGTCCATTTTTATTTTTCTTAATTAATTTTTATTTTAATATTATTTTACGGTCAACTTTGTGGTCAACTTTTCCGCTTCCACATTCACATTACCATCTAAACACCGGAAAAGACAAAACATTTTTCAAACCACACTTCCCAACAACATCCAAATACCGAAAAACTTACTAACCAATTCCAAGTTCCAAAAGGAATTATTATCACTTCCTCACTTCCTCACCCTTAACCAAACAGGCCCTAAGTACATGATCAAGTTGACCTGACATGTCTGCTATGTTTATTATCTTGATTTTTTGTGTTGGCTTATATGACTATTCGTTACGAAACATGCACCAATTTAAGACAAATACAAAATCAAAAAAAAAAGGATGCAATGTAAAATCTTAGACTCAAATAAAATTAAATGCATGCACTAAATGATAAAAATTAAAATCTCTTAAAAAGCTCAATTTCTAAATGTAAGGAATTGCAATTTCAAAATGATGAAAAATAGCAAACAATGATGCAAACCACTAAAGAGAAGCAAATCACAATGCTGCTAACAAATTATTGCAGTCCAATAATATTTGCAAACAATTTAGCAAATGATAAGTCAGCTCAAGTCAGATTTAACCTAAGGGGTGAGTACGCCCAAATTCACGCTATAAGATTTTTCGGAGGATTGCTCAAAACTGAGTGCTGAAAATCACGTACGAAATTCCTAGAACAGCGGTAACATGGGGTGGATGTGATTGGAAGAAAACTGCTTCAAAAACGGCTCGAATTGGGCTTGAAATTGGTCTAAAATGGCTTCTGAACTGTTAACGGGCCTGTCTGAATTATAGCGGGTCGCTGGCGTTGTCTGGTTTGGATCCAGGTCTCTACTTGAAGTGGGTCAAGTGCAGTCGACTTGAAGTGGAGCGTGTTGGTCTTTGTAATGAACCGGGTCGGAGGCACGACGGGATGGATCTAAACGGACACGAATTGATGTAGTCGATGATGACGTCTTGAAGTCAAGGCGAAGTCGCAGAAGGTGAGGGAGGTGAACTCGAGATCTATTCTAAACATTGTAGCTATTGGTGATGCGAAGAAATGGTAGTGGGATCTAGGTTGATGTCGTCGAGGTCGGAGAAGAAGTCGAGCTCTATCGGAATCGAAGAGAAGAGGTCGATATCTGTTGGAGTCGTCAGCAATGTAGCAGGGACGACGAGAGATGAAGACGAGGTTTGGGAGATGACGAGGAGATAGATTGGGGATTGGTGATGAAGACAAAGATGAAGTCGGGTTGCTCTCGATGCTTTCGTTGCAGGGTCGGCTTTGGGTCGGGTTGGATCTGAAGGCGACGGCGATGTTGACGAGGTCGACGACGAGTCGGGTGGTGACGGCGAGGTCGTGCATGCATTGGCGGCGCTCGGTGAGGTGGTCGGAGGTGGAGGAGCGCGAGGCTAGGGTTAGGGTTGGGTTTGGGGAAAAGAGGAAGGAGATGGATGAATAGTGGATCTTGGGGATCTTGGAGATTTTTAGGAGAATTTCGTAGAATATTGAACAGTTTTTTTTAAAAAAACCTATAGGAATACGGATCTAGGGTTTTGAAATTTGTGTGTGGAGAATAGCAAGAATTTTAGCTATGATACCAAAATGATAGGGTACGAAAACATGTGATTCTCTCTCTAAGGTTTCTCACTCAGCACACAAGCTCAAAACTTCAACAAATAATTTTCTATTTCATCAATAACTGATACTTCAATAATAGTCTTAGTCTTATATAAATCTACATAAAGAGAAAGAATCCCACTACAATCAATGTGGGACTAAATAAAAACAAAAACTAAATAAAACAATCAACTAAAATAAAAACAAATAAGATAACTAGTCTAATTTGACTCGCGCCCACACACTCTAATCGAATCACAATGACAAGGTGCAGCGATGCCTCCTGGTGCAGACTCAAAATTCTGGAGCGATGTCCCTAATAGTTACTACACCTTCAATATATACAGATTCATTACCAATGGCTTTATTAGTTAATCAATTAAAGCAGAAGAAGAACTAATGATGTACTTTACAATGATGCTGGATAGGAAATGAATGGAATAACTTGTCTTACAGCAGTCAGCTTCGCTTGCTTTGTTCATAAAAATTTTCAAGTTCACTAGAGGGTGCTTGAGTACAACTTATTATTCACTGGTTCCTAGTTTGTTCTCTTCCAAAGAAAATATAGCTCAACTGTTTTATGACTCTTGTTATGTCATTTGAT
This sequence comes from Agave tequilana, assembly GCA_038442645.1. Classification (NCBI taxonomy): domain Eukaryota; kingdom Viridiplantae; phylum Streptophyta; class Magnoliopsida; order Asparagales; family Asparagaceae; genus Agave; species Agave tequilana. The sequence continues at coordinate 55,094 of JAVJIF010005624.1, forward strand.
TATTCGTAATCTTACCTAGATACTCAGAATGCTAAAACTGTTGACAAATTTGGGATTTTTAAACTTGAAATAGAAGAAAAATAGGGCCATAAATGGAATTTCTAAATAAGTAACAATTTGCGTGATTAAGAAATTATCTCGTGAAGTACCTAATATAAATTGGCAATGCGGCAGTAACTTGAAAGATAGCTCCCAATTAGTGTTTTAAATCGCTTAATAATGTGATTTATTCAATAGATAGCCGACAACCACATTATTTGAAGGTACAGAACTTAAATAATAAAGCATTTGGCGAAACGGAGATCTCTCTCTGGACATCACCAACCTTCTGTCCTGTTTCTCAATTCCATTTGAAAGCTAAGCCAGACTTCTGTGCCTAATATAATAAAGCTAAGGCTTTTCTCTCAAAAAAAATAACAATTCTGTGCTGAAGCCCAGAGGTTGTCTTTTGTTTTGATTATCAACCTGTACTGAAGAATAGGTACAAGTGAAAGTCTTGTCTTTTTGGAAATAAAAAGAAAGCATGCACGAGTCCTGAATAAAAACTGTGGCAAACAAAAATTCTTGGCCAACATAATCTCTGGAAAAGGTTAAAAATCATAGTTCTGCAATCTTATTCATCATGTTTTTATGTGTTGATGGTGATTGTGTTTCTCGAATACTACAAAGACAATTTACCAAATGTATATGCTTATAGATTCCAGTGGATGGCCTTGAAAGCCTCCCCAAGCTTGAAATACTGGATCTAAGTGGTAGTGCATCTTCACTGCCAGATCCTTCTGCATTGTCTAGCTTGCCGCAGCTCCAAGAACTTTACCTGAGGTCAGAACCAAATCTGCAGCATTTTACATTACTAGATTCATGTGAAAACATTACTGACTGATTCTGAAATGACAGGCGGATGAAGCTCAGCCAATTTCCACTAGGCTTAATAAGCTTACAGCGACTGCGGATTCTCGACTTAAGCCAGAATTCGCTTCTATGCATTCCCGAGGTATTGCCTATTTGACCTCCTAAGACTAAAAGGCTTATCATAACCCAGCCAGCAGAGAGAGCTAATCCTGTCATGTTGCTTAATGCTTCCTATTTGATTATTGGGCAAACTGATGATGTAGTTGATGAGGATAAACTGTGTTTTGTTTTGAATCTCTTATTGTGTAGTTTACCTTCTAGTCTCAGCCTGGAGTGTTTATAAGCCATTTGTCTGATAGCGTGTCTCGATGCAGTCTCTTCTTTGATGTAAAAGTGCATGTCAACGCCCAGGTTCTTAGGCTGACATTTTTATTGTGCTTGAAAACAGGATATCAAGGATTTAACCTCTCTTACGGAGCTTGACCTCTCTGACAACGACATTGCTGCACTTCCTCCGGAGCTGGTCTGGCTTCTAACTTGAACAATTACTATATCATGTGGTGATATTTTTCCCATTCATAACTTAATCAGCTTCATAATTAAAACATATTCCCTTTATTATCTCCATCAAACAGAAGCATATCATGCCTTAATGTAGCACCTGGTATATTTAGATAACAAAAACACTCTACATACTAAAGGAGTAGCACATTGTCCATTGATGCTAAGAGTTCAATTCCAGCTTTTCTGCTTACGTAATTCCAGCTTTTGTATGTACATTAGCCAATTTCACGTGCATGCTACTAGGAACATAGCATTAATTCTTAATCCCTAGTAAAAGTGTATACTGTTAATAACATTAGGAAAGCTCTCACAGTGGGTATCTGTAGAATTTCTGGCTGTAATCTCAAGCTTTAACCTCTTTGTTCTCCGTTGATTATCTTTTGCTTCTAAGTTGCTATATCGGAAATAAGAATAGTTATTTGAAGCTCACATGATAAATATGAAGTTTTTCTATTTTTTGCTTCTTTTCTCATTGCAAAAGACTATTGATTATCGATTTATTGTATGACAAAGTTTCTTGCCAATGTTTTTAAAATGGCAACTTTTGGGACAGGGTTTGCTGGAGCCTAGCTTGCAGGTCTTGAGACTTGATGGTAACCCATTGAGAAGGTATTGTTCTAACGTTTCTTCTATAAAGCTCTTTTTTATTCCGGCGAACATTTTTCCCTCTTTGGTTAATTCTACTCCATTGCACATAAACCAACTTTAAGAGTACACTTACTACTTTATGAGTTTGTTTGGTTGCCAGCAACTGGCTGCAAGTAGCAAGTGGTATTTGCAATGTCCTTTTGCAGTTGCAAGTGGGTGTTGCGTAAGTAAGTTTTCAAGTGTTCGGTTGATGTTGTGAAAGTGCAAGTGGGAAAGTATATTGTTACTTATGGTGTTTAGTTGTGAGCTTGCAAGTGGATCTGAACAACATAAATATATATTTCAAATAATTAAATTTAATTAAAAAATATTTAATCTAATAAAGAAATTTAATCTAATAATAAAAAACTTTAATATAATAATTAAAAAACCCAATCTAATAATTAAAAATTATTAAAATTTAAAATTTTAATAATAATAAAATGTTAATCTAATAGTAAATATTATTAAATTTAATAATAAAAACATTATTCTAATAATTAAAAAATATTAGTATAATAATAAAAAATCTAATAACTAAGATTAATCTACTAATTAAAAAATATTAATCTAATAATAAAAATAAATTAATCTATAAAAAAAATTAATCTAATTAAGACATTAATAATTAAAAAGATTAATCTACTGAATAAAAATTATTAATCTATTAATAAAAATATTACAAATGGATCTAAAAGTGGGCTTTTCAAGTGGATCACAAGAACTGTTTGGATTTGTAAGTACAAGTGGATCTGCAAGTAAGTCACAAAATTAACTGTTTGGACTACAAGTGAGAATTGCAATACAAATTGCAACTTCAAGTGGGCTTTGTAATTCAAGGGTTCAATCAAACATTTGAAAGTTAATTTGGTGCAAGTGAGACTCGCACTTGCACACCCCAATAGTAAAGTCTCTCGGTCTGACCGCATCAGTAAAAAAGTTTAAAACGTTTCTTGAACCGAATTAAATTTTACTCCAGAAACAGCCAAATCTCTGAACACTAGCAGTCAATTCTGTTGGTAGATTCTTTCCATCTGCCTGGCAACAGGCATCACTCTTCTGTATAATTAAAAAAAACATCTACTTGCATTTCCTTACAAATGTGTTTCAACTCGTGCAGCATTAGGCGCACCATTTTGGATCGGGGCACAAAGGCAGTTCTCAAATACCTGAAGGACAAACTCCCAGATAAATAGAGGTTTTGTGGATATGAGCTTGAACTACTTAATATTCTGGTTGGCTTTCAACTCTGAAAGAAGATTAAGCTCCAGAAATCCAGAGGGAATGAGATGGCGAGCGTTTGGAGTAATTTGTGAATTGATTGGTATTGTCAACTATGTTAACTGGTCGTTTGGTGTGTTTGATGCATTTATGTTCTCTTTTTCTTATTCAAACATATTCCAATTACGGGTGGTGTACTGAAATCTTTTCATGGTTCCAAGAAGACAAAGATTGCATGTATGTATAACAACAATGCATGCTGCCTTGTTTTCTCTTGTTTTTTTCCCCTCCCCCCTCCCCTGCCCTTTTTGAAGAACTGTTTCAAAGTTGAGGTCTCTCATAATCCAACTCCCCTACTTACCATTGAGCCAGGCCTCAGAGGATCGCGGACCTTGGATGTTTTGCAATGCGGTGAGAAAACATGGCACTACTTGTCGTTGCCCAATGCTGTGAAAGCCTGTTACCTCTGCAGGAAGAGTAAAATTGGGAAATTTGGCTTATTTTTGCGTATAAGAACTGATCCAACACCAAAGGACTTTCACAACTAATACAGCAAAATATTAATAGCCTCAAAATCAAACAGCAGTTACATGTATTCTGCATACAAAATTGCTTATATATGTATGGGGGGAATTACATATAGGTAGAATCTTCTGATCTCAAAGAATTGGAGCAAAGAAGATAAGCAACCCACGAATGATTAAAGAATGATGATTATAAGGGCCGTTCGGCTTGAGAATAAGCCCATAAAAAATTAACAATTGTCAGTTTAGTGTTAAAAAAAAATAAGTCTTAACAATTATCAGTTTTTCAGTTGTTGTTTGCCTCTCATTTTGAGAGAAAAATTCCATTCAAACAAACAAGTCTAGCGGAAAAAGCCGTGAGCCCCTAAGAAATCAGAGAAAAATCCACTTTTTTAAGCCATTTTTCACCAAACAAACAGGCGACAGATCAAACAAAAAAAAAAAAAAAAAAATGCGTGAGGGCGTCAGACTGCTTTCAAGCAAGATACTGCAACTACAAGTCTTTATCCAGCCGTGTGACCCTGCCCCTAATGTTGAGCGTCCTAGGGTTTATTGTAGCGGTGAGCAGAGTTCGATTATAACCGAAATAACCGACCAAAAATCGAAACCCGAACCCGAACCGAACCGAACCGCTCTAGTTCGGTTGGTTTTCGGTTTTGGTCACAAAAACGAAAAACCGAACCGACCGAACCGAACCGAACTTCTCACCCTATGTATTACCCCACCCAAATTCAATTTAGTGAGTCATATAGTTCATAAAAAAACAGGTGGAACCTATCTCATTAGTTCTAGCAATATCATCTTTTTATTTTAACACGTGAAAGCCATGTTAAGTACACTATCATAATTGAGAATAATATTTATATTCATATAGTTCTTTCTTTTGTAATCTTGTTAGTAAAAATTAATAATAATTATGCAAGCTTTGATATAAAAGCTCAAGTACAGTGTAAAAATTTTAGAACATGAAATTTTCAATTCACATTAAGGTTAGGGTATTTTTCTTGTTTCTAATTTGAGTATTGGATATTTGAGATTAGAATATTAAAGGATAATAATATAATGGTGATTAAAAAATGTAAGAAATGATGAAAATATATGAGCCTAACCGAAAAAACCGAAAACCGAACCGAACTAAGTCGGTTCGGTTCGGTTCGGTTCGGTTACTAAGTCTAATCGGTTCGGTTCGGTTTTGAAAAAATTAGCAAAAACCGAACAGAACCGACCGATGCTTACCCTTAGTTTATTGCTTGTTCCCCAGTGACAGGATCCCAAGCACATCTAATGGTGCAAGCATGCATTTTACAGTCAGAATATCACTGTTGCTGCTCATGATCAAACTCGTGCTGATGGAAACTGCGCAGAAGTCAAAACTAGCACGAACCATCCAATCCGATCCGTTGTTAAGCAAAATTGCCAAAGAAAAAAAAAGTACATTAATTTTGGCACAAACGAGATAAATCCAGAGAAAGGCTTAATGAACCTACCATTAAAGCTCAAGTTATTTGAACATAGATGCATCCATCCAGGACTTACACAGATAACGTAAGATACAACTTCCATGCAATTTATCAACAATTTCAGTCCAAATATCACCTCAATGCTTGCAAGTGCCAACCTAGACAATCCCCTTTTTCGGATTGACTGCACGAGGAGTTGTAGCATTTCGAAGGCTTTATTTTCCCAGGCAAGGCTCTTTCATGGCATTTCCTGGTTACAACATCTTGGTATAATTAACATTGGCAGTAATAACCACCTTGTTACAAAGAGATGCTAAGCATCTTCAAGCTTTATGCAACTGCGAATGCATTTTATCTGTGCCTTTATTACCACAATCCCTCACAAGCTTAGCAGACCAGACCATCCTGAGAAACCGTAGGTCAAATCTGTAGTAGTAACCAGTACGTAAACAACCCTTATTCTTTTGTTTAAATGACTCGAATCTCCATCCAAATCCATGTAAAAACAAGCGTCCATTACTCGGCATTTAATAATTAGACTACTTTTACCAGAAAAGTAAGTGTAAAACCAAACTTTGGATCAACTGACATTAGAGACATCTATGGTCTTTGCAGTTTTAAATGCAAATAAGTAATAGTTTGAATTTCAAATCATGTTGTTTAGGTCGATATTCAGGTGAGATGCATAATGAGTTAAAAGGGCAAAGTTGAGAGATCATATCTACCTCCTTGTTGCAATGGAAAATGCAACCTAACAAAACACAACCTCCAATAGCTAATCTGTAAACAAAGCACAAGACAAACCAAAAAATTTGTAGCTAGTAAGTGTAAAGGCGGAATATAAGTTATGCGCATGTTTTTGCTATTGACAGGCTTAAAATCAATTTCCTTCCATCTGTAGCACATTTCAATCAGTTTTTCCTTTAGTTCTGATACTGCATTATTCCATGCTCGAGCATCTAAATATGTCAAGCCTCCCCCAATGTGTTCGCTTGATAAAGGACCGGCTCGCTAATATAGTTTAGATAGGGCAACATAAATATGAAAAGCCATCTTCCAAGCAGCGTTGGCTATATCAGCTCCCCTTTGAATTTGTGTCCTCTCCGGTTGGCATTATCGTGTTTTAAGAGTTGAATGCAATTTCCAACAGAACCATCTTCCCTTCTTTTAGACTCCTTCACAGCCTAGAAGCATTTTTGGAGGATTGCTCCATGGTTGCATGTCTTGAACTGAATGACCTGTTTTATCAGAACGATTTAGGTTTTTTGACGTGTTGGACATGCGGAACTTGAGAAAACTTATTGCACACTCCAATAACATCTTTTGGAGGATCATTTGCCCTTTGTTTTTTACTATGAGAGTACCCTAATTTTGTTGCACAGTCGGATAACTTCTATGGGAAATATTGTTACTACTATACTAATTGTATCAAATAAACACATATGGTTATTTTGTTGATTACTCATTACATATGTAGCTATATTCATATTTGCATGCACATCTATGAAGCATGTCCCCATATCACATTTTTTGGGCTGTTCCATGTCAGACATTTCAGGACAACCCCCACACTTGACAACCCAACACTGTAGGTTTTAATATGTAGGCGAGCCCCTCAATTTCCACATATTCTTGGCAAGGAACCTGCCACCATCTTAGAAGAGTTCGCGTCATCAGGTTGATGGCTAGACATAAGTTTAGCCAACTTTTCTATGGAGACTCGTACTAGTTGGGAAAAAGAAATAATGATAATGATTTGATGAACCATCTCCAAGCAGATGAGAAACAAGAAATCCAGCTATTTATCACTAGAATTTTGTCAGGAACAGATATCTTCTCTGAATCATCTGTTCTAAGTGATAAAGCGTTAGTCCGTCTTCTAGACATAAAAGTCCCTAGTAACAACCTAAACCTACAGCACATCATATGTCAGGTAAGCTTCAGTAACTCATGTCTATTAACCGCTGGGAACAATCGCAAGGAATCCAGTGTTTATAAATCTCAGAAAATAAACATGTCTCCAATTTTTCATTGTGAAGATCCAAAATAAAAGTTATTCTAACCATTTCAGTTGCAGCTTTTAAAACCAGAAACCCATACCAATCATTAATGAATGGAGCACTTACCCCATTTGTCTTGACAGTTCCACTGATTGATGCTCCTGCAGTGATCACAATACCATTTCGATCACTGACCGTCATGAATAATACAAGTTAAGGCAAAAGTAAAATTCTTTGTTTAACCAGCATGAGAGAAATTTCAATACCACTTTCAACTCCTTCCTCTCAGCATCACATTGATAGGTGGACAAGAGCATTTAACATGTTCTAGTCTGCAAATATACAGAATCATGATTGGCAATATGTATAAGGAATTGAATAAAATCTTTAAAGAAACTACCCTCAAAAGCTATATAAGTACTGATGGTTGATAGAGAAACCTTGTAAAAAAGTATGAGGGCACATGACTATACCTCTAACAGAAAATGATCGTCTTTTGTCCTCATCAATTGACGCAAACCTACATTTTTTTAAAACAGTGTCATAACTTCAAACTTATTATAAGTTAGCAAGTCCCGAAAAAGAAGACAGGTTTTTAAACCCCAAAAAAAAAAAAGGCTTTGATTATTTCAACTTCTGTAGATTTATTCTTCTCGATAGCATGCAGTTTTGTATGCCTAACTTTATGTATTTCTGAGACACAGTATTGGACAAGCAAGACCAGAGCAGGAAATGGTTTTACAGCAGGCACAGCAACATATAGCTTTGCATGTAAGATTGATGACCAAATAACTTGTAACCAAGCTAGTATTCCTTTTCTCTTCTTATCCATGCAACTGATTGTTACATTGTTGGGTATAGAAAATTGTTTTACAGGCTGGTGTTCCTCCATCTTTCAATGGAGTTGGCTCTGGACCTACTTTCCTGTGACATATCTAACTGAAATTGTGTGTTTGACAGAGGTATTGTTGCCTGTTTTTTTTTGTAATTTACGTTAATCTTGAACTTGTTGTCTGGTACCTCATATTGCATGTATTTAGCACTTATACAATCAATTTAGTGACTGTATAATGTTTACAACTCTTTGTGGGATATTTCAACTAAGAGATGCTCACGGTTGTCTACAAATTGACAATTCAGGTACATTCTAGTTTTTTTTGGCCTGTCCTCTCACGTGAAAGCTAAATGTAAATGAAATAGAAATTATGTACTGCCTCTGGTCTCCATGCATGTAACTATGTAAGTAGGGTGTTGTTAACAATACATAAGAACTCATGTTAACCTTTTGAAGCTCCCTATGCATGCTTGGTTGTTTAGAAAACTTAAAAACTGCTCACTGACTGACCCACTGAATATCTAGAAAATAATTTACTCCTTTGAGGCTTCCCTGCTAGATAGTAACCATTTGATAGGTGAGGCCCTTCTATCACTGTTGCATTGAAATTGAATTAGTAGAAAGATTGTTAATCAAAATGTTCAAGTTGATGACTTTGCTCTTATTTCCAACTAACCTCATTCTTCTTGCAAGTAACAAGAATTACGAACTTGTGTTTACCATGTGAAAAATATGAAATTACCAAAGCATTTAAATTTTTGGCATAAAGCATTGATGATGTTGTGTACTTACCATAGGCTAGGCTGTTTACCAAGTTTAATGAGCCCTGATATACTTTTGCTCTAAGTGGATTGTATCTAACCATAATAATCACACTAATGGTTTCAACAGTTCATATATATGTTTTAGCTGATGTCGGCCAACTAAAGGCATATGGTTCTCCATAAATGTAGATTCTGCACCGACAAATGTGAGATTCATATAAAATCTGGCATTTCATCACCTAAATCTCATCCAATATCCAGTATTTGAAACGAATAAAAACCAGCTTTTTCTATACGATAAAGAGGTGATATTTGAAGTACCACATTTCGCCATATGACTGCTAGAGTAATGTGATAAAAATCCGGTGAGGTGCCTACTTTGGTTGCTGCTGCTGCTGCTGCTGCTACACGTTTGACAAATTTAATGTTTGAGAATTAAGAATCGTGACATTTGATTTGGTCTCAAGACAGATATCAAGTACCATAACTAAAGAGCATGCACTTGTGCACTGGTAGATTTGATAGCCCAACTTTGTCATAATCACATTAACAGGCCAACAATATACATGTTAATGCACTTTCACATATAACTAGTTGACATCTGCTCACTAATTTATTGCAGCACAATTGACTGCGCTAGTATTCTGTGAACGTTAAATATCAAAAAATCTGAACTAAACAAGATTCATTATAGTTATTTGTTATTTTTGATTGCCCCTTATAATCACAAGGCATCTAAATCATTTGATTACAAATCAATCCCCATCTAAATCACTTTTAAGGACATTACTAGGCCTAAGCTCGCCACAAAAAGTCTCCACCACACTACGCTGCCGCCCCCGACCTAGACCAACCGCCGGCCCGACCTTACCAGCCGCCGGCCTTCACTTCGCCGGTTCACGACGCCGACCTAGGCCCGGGCGCCGGTCTCCCATCCACCCCTTTCCAGGGGGCAATTGATCGAGGAGTTCGAGAGTGACGCTCTCCCAGGGCTGAATCTTCCATGGTTGATTCCTGCCTTGTCTCCTCTTCAGCTATTGCTCCCTCCTGGGTTCTTCTTTGTTTCTTTACCTGGTCTGCATTTCTTGGTGATCCCATCCCCTTTTTAGGGCTGGTGGGAACCGCTGGAGATTTCTCTTGGTCGACATATTTCTATGATGCCGGCCACTAGATCCCGAGTTGGGATCTCTAAAGAAGTTGAGGGAAGGTTGTTGGAGGGTGCTACTGGAGATGAGACATCGCCCCATGGCCAATCTCAGCCGATTGGTGCTGTTGTGCGGCAGCAGGTTAATGATGTAGTGCAGGTGGAAATTGCCTCTGCTTCTTCCGATTCTGAAGGCTCTGAAGATGTTGGGGGTGATGCGTCGGATTCTCGCTTATTGCACAAGACGGGTGATTTGGAGGCACACAAGGTGTTTGATGGAATGCCACAGATAGAATCTGCTGATATTGAGAAGAAGCGGAGGGTTGTTTCTACTGCAGTGGAGACACAGAAGGGGCGACTTCTGTTAAGAGAGCCCCGTGGGTTAACTTATTCAAAGACAACCGCAACTTTGGCAAGGGTATCAAATTGGATATGGTGGAATCCGGGGAGGATATGCTGCACATTACGAATGAGGATGTTGATGATGTTGCAGAGATATGGGGGTTCTGTCTAGTGGGCCAATTTACAGGTCGATTCCCAGGCATGGATGCGGTCCGGAATATTCGAGAGGGGTGGAAGGTTGAATGTACACACTGGGTCCATCGTTCAGGATGGATAGTCTTTAAATTTACATCGGAGGAGGATAGACTTAGTGTCTTGAACGGGGGACCATACTTTATCTATGGGAGATGCTTGATGCTGAAGAACATGCCAAGGTGCTTCAGATTTGGAGGTGAAGAGTTTGCTACAGTACCGGTCTGGGTTCAATTACCGGATCTTCCACTTGAATGTTGGAATGCCCGCGCTTTGAGCAAAATTGCGTCCAGAATTGGGAAACCAATCTCCACTGACAAGATGACCTTAACTAAAGAGAGGCTTTCTTTTGCCAGGGTGATGGTGGAGGTGGATGCTTCAAAGGAACTCGTCTCATCGTTGGAAATTAAGCTACCGACTGGTGACATTTATGACCAATTAGTAGTTTTTGAGGTTAAACCTAAATACTGTAAGAAATGCAAGGTGTTTGGCCATATGGAGGGTGATTGCAGCAAAGTTTTGGAAGGGACAAAGCATACTGCTTATGTGCCTCGGAAGATGGACGGCCAGGTGGTGTGGCTATGCAAAAGAAGGGGGAGACTAGTGGGAATCTGAGCGTTGCCATGGCGACATCGGGCATGACTGTGCCTATAGGTGCTCCGAAACAGGCTGTTGGTGTGAATCAAGGTGATGTACTAATTGGGGGCAGCAAGCATGGTACGGGTACTACGGAGCCTATTCTGCTGCCAGAAAAGTCTGTTCAGGCAGCAGAAATTTCTGTTGTGCCAGAACAGTCCGAGAAGAGACCGGTTGAAGCTGGATTGCAACGGTTACCTGATGTGGGATTGGGACATGAGGGGTCTAGAAGTCTTAATAAAATGAAGAAGAAGATGGGTCCTGAACTTAGATCGGGGGCTTCTGACAGGCTCGTATCTCAGGATGAGAGACACGGTTCGGGGGCGACCTTGGAGGAATCTTCGGTCCAGATTCGGGAGAAGATCACAGTAGGGGGCAAGGAAAATGAGACTGTGGAGGTGACACAGAGTCGTCAGGCGGTTGTGAGGGAGAATCGGAAACTGACAGAAAAGGGTCTCAGCTTCGCCTCAGTAGCTAAAGGAAAAACGAAGGGGAAATCCCTTCAACCTTCCAAATGAGGCTGGCATTTTGGAATATCAGGGGGTTTCACCTACCCCTGAAACAAAAGGGTGTTGAGGCACTGGTAAAAAAGAGGGAGATTGGTTTAATGGCAGTATTAGAGACTAAACTTTCAGAGTCTGGACTGGAAGTGTTCATGCAAAGGAGGTTTAAAGGTTGGAAGCAGGTCAACAACTTTGGTTCTCATGGTGGAGGTAAAATCTTAATCCTGTATGATCCATTGAAGATTCAGCTGGATACTCTGGAGATTCTCCCTCAGATTATTCACTGCAGGGTGGTATGTAAGGTATCATCAGTAACTTTCATTGTTAGTTTTGTTTATGGGTTCCATTCCATTGGGACTAGGAGAAGCCTATGGGAGAACTTAATTAGGTGGGGTGATACTCTGTCTGAGCCTTGGCTTCTGATGGGGGATTTCAACAATATCTTGAGACAGGAGGAGAGAGTGTGTGGTGCGGAGGTGTCACAATACCAAATTAAAGACTTTATTGAGTGTTGTGATGAGTTGGGACTGTCTGACTTACAGTTCACGGGATGCCACCTGACTTGGACCAATGGTACTGTATGGTCTAAGTTGGATAGAGTGATGGCCAACCCACTTTGGCATCAGAGGGCCTTCTACTGCCATGTGGAATTCTTACCTTCTGGTTGTCTATCGGACCATTCCCCTGGACTAGTCTCTTTGCTGGAGCGGCCCCGAACGGTAAATAGACCTTTTCGATTCTGGAATTTCTTGGCGGGTCTTGAGGACTTTCGGGAGACTGTTAGAGCTGCCTAGGATATTGAGATAGTAGGTTCTCTTCAATTTCAGTTTTGTCGCAAGCTAAAGCTATTGAAGGCCCCGTTGAAACTTCTCAATGAGAGGAATTTTGGTCATATTGCTTCACGAGCTGAACGGGCTAGGTTACTCCTTAAACTGGCTCAGGTACAGATCCAAACTCAAATTGATAATTATGAACTTCGGGAAAAGGTTGTGGAGTTACGTAAAAATGCATTGGCCTTATCTAAGGCGGAGATGGACTACTTTTACCAGTTGGCTAAATGCACCTATGTTTCTAAATCTGATAAATGCACTAAGTTCTTTCACAGTATTGTGAAAAGAAACAAGGGGAGGGGTTATGTGGCGGCTATTTCTAAGGAGGATGGTTCATTGACGGAGTCGACGGAGGAGGTAGCATTGGAATTTAGTCGATACTTCGAGGGACTTCTGGGTACTAGTTCTCAGGTAGAGCATGTTGACCCACAGGTGCTTCATTGTGGGGAGGTTATCTCCTCCCATCAAGCTTGTGATCTGTTGAAGGAGGTTACCTCGAAGGAGATAAAGGAGGCACTGTTCGGTATTGGGAATGACAAGGCACCGGGTCCGGATGGATATAGTGCACTCTTCTTCAAGACAGCATGGGATATTATTGGTGTTCAGTTCTGTGATGCTGTTAAGGAATTTTTCTTATCAGGATCTCTTCTGAAGCAAATGAATCACACTTTGATTGCTTTAGTGCCTAAATCTGCTCATGCTAAAGCTGTGAGTGAATTTAGGCCTATTGCCTGTTGTAATGTGATCTATAAAGTGATTTCTAAAATCCTGGCTGCGAGGCTGCGACCTGTGCTCGGAGGAATTATAGATAATTCGCAATCTGCTTTTGTGGAGGGCCGGAGTATGATTGAAAATATTCATTTGGTCCAAGAGTTATTGCGAAAGTATAACAGGAAGAGGATATCCCCGAGATGCTTGATTAAAGTGGACCTCCGGAAAGCATATGATTCGGTCTCTTGGGAATTCCTTGCTGAGGTAATGACTGGTCTTAGATTCCCAGACAGATTTATTGGATGGATTATGCAATGTGTAACTTCTCCATCTTATTCTATTGGCATGAATGGAGGGATGTGGGGGATGTTCAATGGAAAGAAAGGATTGCGACAGGGTGATCCTTTGTCTCCTTTTCTTTTTCTTATATGCATTGAATATCTGTCGAGGAGTCTAAAGGTGAGTACAAACAGATTGGGGTTCAAATTTCACCCTAGGTGTGGAAAGCTTAGGTTGTCACACCTGGCATTTGCTGATGATCTCATGCTCATGGCGAGAGGGAACATTCCTTCTGTCAGTATTATTATGGATAGCCTCAGGGATTTTGGTTTGAAATCGGGACTGTGTGCTAATTTGCTCAAGTCTAGCCTCTTTACGGCGGGAGTATATGGAGAGGAACTTGTTCAAATGAGGCAGTTGACTGGTATCCCTGTTGGTGTGATGCCTTTCCGTTATCTCGGTGTCCCGTTGGCGGCTCAGAGGCTTCAGTTGGACCATTTTGCACCTTTTGTTGATAAAATAACTATGTATATCAACTCATGGGTGGCTTCCAGTCTTTCTTTTGCGGGTAGAGCTGAGCTTATCAGATCAGTGCTACAAGGAGTGGATTGCTTCTGGCTATCTATTTTTCCGGTTCCAGGTGCTATCATAGAGAGGATAACTCGGCTGTGCAGGAATTTCTTATGGCATAAGCGCCATCATCCGGTTTCATGGAAATCCATGTGTTTGCCAAAATCGGAAGGTGGATTAGGATTCCGAGATCTAAAAACTTGGAATGATTCTCTGCTAGCAAAATCCTTTTGGAACATTCACAAGAAAAAGGACACTTTATGGGTGCGTTGGGTGCATCATATATACCTTAAAGGGGATGTCTCTGCTTGGGAATGGAAATGTATTAGGGACGACTCGCCATTGCTAAAGAGGCTAGTTGCGATACGAGATAAAATATGTCTTGTAGAAGGTTCAGTTGAGGCGGCAAAGAGGAGGTTATCCTCTTGGGCGGTAGGTGAGCAGATGTGCATATCGCTTGGATATGAGTTTTTCAGATATAAAGGTCCCAGGCTAGCTTGGACAAGCTCAGTTTGGAATTCGTATGTCACACCAAAGCATGCTTTTACTCTGTGGCTTGCAGTGCGGAAGAGGCTACCTACAAAAGATAGATTGACCTTTCTTCAGGTTGATGAATCGTGTGCACTCTGTGTTGGTAATAGGGAATCGGCAGAATATCTATTCTTTCAATGTTCCTTCTCTGCTATGGTTTGGAGATGTATTAGAGAATGGCTGGGTATCTCTCGGGGGATGTCAACTATCTCTAGTGCTCTTAAGTGGATAAAGAAGGAGGCGAAGGGTTCCAGTGGAAAATCAAAAGCTAAAAAGGTGGCCCTTGCTTGTACTGTCTATCATATCTGGAATGCCCGCAATATGAAAATTTTTGAAGGCCAGGCTCAGGAGGTGATTTCTACTGTATTCAAGATTAAACTGCACATCTATAGGATTGTATTCGCTTTGGATCCAAATACAAATGTGGCGTTTTGAGAATCTGGAATTCTATCAGGAAAAATGGGTTGCCAGCAGAATTAGTCGACTAGTGGGTGGTTCTAGTCGACTACAATCTTATATAGTCGACTAATGTTTTGGTATAGTCGACTCCTGCGGCAACAGAGAAGATGGATACATCCAGCTCAACTTCTTAGTCGACTTAACTTTATGGTTAGTCGACTTGGTGCATGTTAGTCGACTAGGCTTTCTGATCTAGTCGACTAGATTAATGTATAGTCGACTAGGTATTCTGATATAGTCGACTGGAGCATAAACAGAGAACAAAGCTACTTCCAGAACACTTTTCAAGTCGACTAGTAATTGGGGTTAGTCGACTACTACTATTAGTCGACTAAACTTGTGATTAGTCGACTAATAGGATCTTGAGTTTGGCTGTGAGGATACATTGTAAGGGGTAGTTTGCCGATTTGGCTTTCTTACAGTTTTGATAAATAAAATTTACATTCTCCAAAAAAATATCATTAAAATCATGTATACTCATAATATCTACCCTTTCATGTACATGTTTAAAGGTGTTCAATAAGGCACACAAAGCGTGATCAACCAACCGCCCTTATAGGGTAGAAGTTTTCAAGTATAATATTTTAAAATAATTTTAGTATGGGTTAAAAACTCTACCAATGAAAAAATACGAAACTAGTTTTATAATAATTTTAAAAACTAGTATGAAATTCTTCAAGTAAGAAATAAAAACAAACATATATCTCATAAAAATATGCTAAATATACAATAATTTGACACTCAAAGAGCTATGAATTACATTAATTCTCATGGATCCAACATCATGAGTAAACATAAAATATAATGTACAAAAATCATATAATAAATATAATCATGGAGATAAGGCAATGAAGCTGAATCAAAATTCTTTTTATCATAAACATGAAAATCATAAAAATTTAATTTTCATCAAAACAAAATAAACTTCAAGGTATATGTATGTTTTGTCAAAACTATAGTATACATACATATCCAAATATGAAATGAGTCCACAAAAATGATATATGACATGTAATATAAGTGACTCAAGGATAGAACATGTATATCATATAGTTTCGATCAAAATTTATATATACATGGAGTTAAACATATTTTATAAAAACATGTACAAAAATAGGAAATACAAGTGTAAATATAAGAATCATCAAAACTAGGCTTTACAAATACATGTAATGAGTACACATCAACAATGAAGTACTCAAACACAATAATTATGTGTAGCTCACTACTTGTACAAGTATAAACACAAATTTTAATAAAAATTACATCTAAACATGTAATCAAAATATGAAGCACAAAACATTAAAAACAAAAGTGATCAGTAAAGTAAATGCAAATGCCATTTCAACAATGATATGCAAACAAAGCTAAACCATAATGAGAATACAAAAATATGAATTCATATAATATGAGTGTATCTCAAATATTATTTATGCATATCACATGTCTAATAAACATTGCATTTATCCATAATGAATATGAAAATCATGACATGCTAAAAATCATCAATAAAAGTATGTAAACAAAGTAAGGAGTTGCTCGAGGAGATGAGACGACTGAACTTAGTTGTAATTCAAAATTCCAATGCAGCAGATCAGTTAGTGGCATTAGAGATCCAACCGAGCTTGATGGAGAAAGTTAGGGAAGCTCAGAAAGAAGATCCCAGGCTATAAAAACTCATAGATCAAGTGAAAGCTGAACTAAGGTCAGTTTACGCACTCATACAAATATGGCACTCCACTTCGGTAACAGGATTTGTGTGTCTCAAGGAGAGATTCGACAAAGATCTTAGCAGAAGCTCATAGTTCAGCCTATTCTATACATCCCGGAGGGACGAAAATGTATCAGGATCTGAAGCAACACTTCTAGTGGAATGCAATGAAAAGAGAAACACAGTACGTGGCAAGATGCCTAGTATGTCAGTAAGTGAAGACCGAACATCAAAGATCAGCTAGACTTCTCCAACCATTGCCGATATTAGAATGAAAGTGGGAGCGTATCACCATGGATTTCGTCAAAGCACTACCCCCAGTCTGAAAGGAAATAATGCAGTGTAGGTAATTGTTGACTATCTTATGAAGTCGGCACA
Organism: Agave tequilana; assembly: GCA_038442645.1. Lineage (NCBI taxonomy): Eukaryota > Viridiplantae > Streptophyta > Magnoliopsida > Asparagales > Asparagaceae > Agave > Agave tequilana. Next base: position 72,227 of record JAVJIF010005624.1, read on the forward strand.
TTTCATACCATTTAGAGTAGGGCAATGTACGAAAGTTCTGACAGACAAGTGCATGCGAGAAGTAGTCCGATTACATGGAGTTTCGGCCACTATTGTGTCAGACAGGGATACCAGATTCAAATCGTACTTTTGAAATAGTCTTCAGGAAAGTTTGGGGACCCGACTAAAAATCAGTACATCCAATCATCCAGAGACAGACGGGCAGTCTGAGCGGACAATTCAGATCCTAGAGGATATGTTGAGGGCATGCATGATAGAATTCAAAGGATCGTTGGAGGATCACTTACATTTAGCAGAGTTCTCCTACAATAACAGTTACTAGGCCAGCATCAAGATGGCACTATTTGAAGCCCTATACGGTAGGAAGTGCAGATCGCCATTGTGCTGGGATGAAGTGGGCGAAAAGAAGACATCTAGGGCCAGAAGTTATAGTTCAGACAGTGGATAAGTTCAAAATCATCCGGGAACACCTAAAACCAGCACAAAGTAGATAGAAAAGTTGGGCCTATATTGGCAGAAGACCGTTAGAGTTCAAGGAAGGTGAACACATGTTCTTGAGGGTATCTCCAACCAAGGGAGTGATCAGGTTCGGGGTGCATGGAAAGTTGAGTCCTAGGTATATCAGTCCATTCGAGATTTTGAAATGAGTAGGACAAGTGGCCTATAGACTGGCGCTATCGCCATCCCCGGCAGGAATTCATGATGTATTCCACGTGTCTCAGCTAAGGAGGTACGTGAAGAATGAGAGCCACATATTGAATCTTTCAAGATTGGAGTTACAACCAGATATGTCTTATACCGAGCAGCCTATAGCTATAATGAATCGAAGTATTAAGCCCCTAAAGAATCGGGCTATTCCGCTAGTATTGGTGTCATGGAACAGGCATGTCTAGGCGAAGCGACTTGGGAACGGGAAGACATCATCTGCGAATGTTACCCTCAACTTTTTGGATCCTTGAGTTGGTAAACCTCCACCCAACCCTCTTTTGTCTTCTCAATCCTTACCTATTTTGTAGGCACCCCTTACCTTATAAAATTTCAAGGACGAAATTTTGTGAGGTGGGTAGATTGAAACTCCTCGCTCTTGAAATACGTACCTGAGTACGTGTCTCGATTTTCAATCGTACTTCCCTAAAATTTTCTCAGTATTTATTTTTATTTTGATTATTTATATTATAATTGGTGTCAGAACCAAATTTCTGAAATCAAAGTCAACCTGAATCCAATCGCAGTCCCGATTCTAGTGTACCAATCAATTTGACATTTCTGCTAGCCAGATTTAACCGATTTCAATTTCAAATACTATTTTCTAATATTTTAGATTTTCATGATTTTCTGAATTTTTTTTGAGTTTAATTACAAAATCTTCAAAATCAGTATCGACCGGTGACGCCGTCGATTCTCAAATTTTAATTAACAAATAGAGTTGAATTTATAGAAATTGCTTTCATATTATTTCTTAGAATTACATTTTCTATCTAAACGCATTTTGAGAATTTTTCTGAATTTATCAAATTCAATCGGATTTGGTGTTGACCGATATCGTTGGTAAATTACAGGATTTTTATTTTGAAAATGGGATTGAATTTCTGAAATCTAATTTCACAGTGTACCTTAAAATAATATTCTCTATTTTCAAAAGTTTTTGGAGACCTTTCTGAATTACTTCATTTTTCTGACTTTTCCGATGTTTTCGGGGCTTTCCCAGATTCCGGAGTTTTACCCAATTATTTTTTTCTTATACTCCTCTCCTATTTTTCTCCTCCTAAATTTTCAAATCCTTTTCTTATCTTAAATTTCCTAAAATTCTTTTTCCCTTATTCTTATTCTTCTTCCTTTTCTTTTTTCCTTTCTTTTTCTCTTTCTCTCTTTCCTTTCTTTCTCCCCCAACAACCCCCACTTCCCAAATCATGGCCGACCACCAAACCCCCTCACTCCCTTCCCCTAGGTTGCCACCCCCTTAACCCAATCACCACATACCTCCTTCTCTCTCACTCACACCCCATCTCCTCTCCCACTTCTACTTCACTCACTCTTAAAAAAAATTCATCACACACTTACACTCCTCCCTCTCCTTGTAGACCGAGCCAATTCACCCATCTCCTACTCCCTCTTCTCCCAGGCTATCCCTCTAGCCAACTCCTACCACCCTCCTCCGCATGCGCCTCCACACCACCACCCTCACCCCTACACCACCACCAACCTCCACCATCTCCTACACTAATTGAATCTCATTCTCTCCCCCTCTTACATACACTCTCAACTTCTCTTTCCCCCTTATTCTCCCCCTCACGCCCTCTTCTACCCAACCCGGCCAACCACCACCTCCCCACTCTCCTCTTCTAGCCACCTCCCTCTTCCTTTCTGGTCATGCACAACCATGCCAAGCCCAAGCACCCACGCACAGCTAGGCCTAGCCCCTGCGTGCAGCTAGTTAAATAGCCCCAGACTCGACCGTCCCCCCTCCGGCCGTGCACTTCCCCGGGTAGCCACGAACCTCGCACTTCGCGTTTGTGCATTAGCTCTGCTTGAAACCCCTCCGTCGTCCATCGTATTCAGTCATGGACGAGGCAAGTGTTCATTGTATCTTTACCCTTGTGTGCATTCTAGGTTTACATGATGCTTGTGATGGGTGTACATGGGTACTTGTGGATGGGTATATGGGTACATGCTTGTATATGGATGTGGGCGAGTATGTGTCGTATTTATGGTGTTGCTTATGTGTGTGCTTGTAATAGTATAGAATATTCTTGTAAACATGTATGTGGTTGTGCTAATGATGGTGTAGATTGCAGGTATTCTGGCTAAAGCCGTCTAATGAACTATTCCTTCGGGAATTAACCGGTCAAGAGATCACTTTGCAAGCTATCCAACAGGCTCTGACCCTCTGTTGGTTTCATGGTAGGTTGGCGAGGTGGTTGCCAGCTCCAAAGAACTGTATTATGGTTATTATTATATGTGTTGTTTGGCACTAATGTCTTCTGCAGGAAATTATATAGCCTCCGGGCTTAACCGCTCTGTGGTTCCATACTACTGTCTCCGAGCTTAACCTCTCTGAGGTCTATTAATATCCTCTGGACGTTCTATCTATGCCTAGAAAGGAAACTCAGCGCTCAACGTTTTACCACTAAACACGTCTATGTGAAACTCTGTCGGATTTTAGACTCTAGTCTTAAACTGAGTCATTTCTGAGTTTCACCGGGCACTTTGGTGATTAAATACTGTTCGCTGACCTTCTTCCCAGCACTGCTTAGCTCCGCTTGGATGTTCGCTTGCTGCTTAACCGTATGACTGCTTAATAGTTTAATTAATTCTTTTATTGATGGTTGTGAAGAGTTTGAAATATTTAACTATATTATTTTTCTATATTATGTCACATGATCGGCTGATGCTTGACAAAAGATGTTGAGTTCCTGTATCTAATTTTACTTCATACCTCACTCAGTATCCTGACATCTAACACTTGACACCGACATACTACTCCACTGACACCTAATGCTTGACAAACGATCACTTGACATCGATACCTGACACGTTAATCACCCAACTCATGATTGTTGCCTTTACAAGGATTTGACACCTGCTACCATATTGTACACCTGTATCAAATATGTTCCTCCTGCTAGGAGAGAAAGGAGAGAGAAACCAAGAGAGGGTGAGAGAACAGGAAGAGATAAAAATAGGGTTGTTGCCCCTACTGCTCACGGTCAGGGCCAGGGGGCCTACCTGGTTGAGCCTTGGCCATGCCCTGGCCGGCACTGGCCACCTAGGGAGGAGGGGGAGAGGTTGGTGTGGAGTTGGAGGTGATGGGTTGGGTTGGATTTAAGAGTTGGAGATGGAATTTGTTGATGGTGGTGGTGGTGGTGATGGTGGTGGCTAGGGTAATTGTGGTGGAGGAGTTTGGTGGAAGTGATGGTGGGAAATGGTGGAAGTGATGGTGGTAGTGAAGTGGAGGTGGAGAATTTTGAGGAAGATGGAGATAAAAATGATGATGGTGGGATTTGAAAAAGAAGAAGATGGTGGTGATGTTGGTGTTAGGAGAGGAGGAGAGTAAAGGGGGGTCGTAGGGGGCTGGCGTGTCGGCCATGGGGGCATCGTCGGCAATGAGCAGAGCACCGGAGGAGGTCGTGGCTGGTGGTGGATTCTAGGAGGAGAAAGGGTGCTTGAGTGAGAGGAAGAATATGAGAGAGGGAGAGAGTAGAGAGAATGAAGTTGAGAGAGATAGGGAAGATTTTGAGAGAGGAAGAGGCGGGAGGGGGGATAGAATTTGAGAGAAAGAGAGAGAGAGATGAGGAGCTGTCATCGGTTGAGCACTGGGGAAGAAGGAAGAAAAGCAAAGAGAAAAAGAAAGAATGAAGGAGGAACTATAAAGGGGGAGATGTTTTTGGGGTGGCTTGTGTGGTGGAAAAGAAGAGAAAAGAAAAAGAAAAAAAGAAGAAAGAAATGAGTGGAGGAGAAAAAAGAGGAAAGAAAGGAAAATAAGGGAAAATATTCGGGTATAAACCTGAATTTGGGAAATCACTGAAAACACCGGAAATGTCAGAAAAAAGAGTAAATTGAAAAGGTCCCAAAAATTTTTAAAATAGAAAATATTATATTAAGGACTATGGTGAAATAGAATTTTAAAAATCCAATCTCATTTTCAAATTAAAAATCCTGAAATCAACTAGTGATGCTAGTCGACACCAATTCCGGTCGAATTTTGATAAATTTAAAAAAATTCCCAAAAATGCATTAAAATAGAAAATGTGATCTTGCGAAACAATGTGAAAGTAGTTTTTAGAAATTTAACTCTATTAAAAAAATCCAGGAACCGGTCGGCCAGTCGATACTGATTTTGAAGATTTTGCAGAATAGTTCAGAAAAATTTCAGAAAATCATGAAAATTTTAAAATATTTGAAAAAAATATTTGAAAATAAAGTTGGTCAAATCTGAATATTAGAAAGGTCAAATCGAGTAGCACACTGGGATCAGTCTCCGGTTCAGACTAGGGTTGACTCTAAGTCTGAAAATCCGGATATGATACCAAGAAATAACATAAGTAATCACAAAATAAAAACAAATACAGTGAGATAAAGTAAAAATATGATCAAAAAAATCAGAACATGTATTTAGGTACGTATTCCGAGAATAGGGTGTTACAGCTAACACTCGCAAAGAGTGGTCGAGTGTACCCGCACTATAGAATAAACACACGCATGCACAAATAATACGCACTTGACCACACACTTACAAGCACACAATATACACCCATTCACAAGTACTCATGTACGCCCATTACAATCAATTGCATAACCACATAACGTGCATTCGTGTAATTACACAGCAAACACTCACCTCATTGATGACTAGACATGGCAAACGATGGAGGGATTCCGGCGGAGCTAACACACAAGCGCAAAGAGCAAGTGGCTCGTGGCTGTCTGAGGGAATGGCGCATGCTCGGGATGAGAAGGCATGACCGCAGGGTGCGTTGCTGGCCTGCTGGATGGCTGGGCGCGGCTGGGTGCAGTCTGGATGGACTCAGCGGCCAGGGAAGGAGGATGATGCTCCGGGAAGGTGGCGACAGTGGTGGTATTGGCGTGGTGTTAGTTGTCCGGAGAAGAGAGGAAGTAGTGGAGGTGGAGGTATTGTTTGGTGGTGGAAGAGAAGAGGGAGAGGTGGAGGAGAGGAGATGCAAGTGGGGGCTGTTGGTGGTGGTAGAGTGTTGATGGTGATGGAGGTAGGAAGGTGATGCTGCTGTGGTTGTTGGCCTGAATTGGGGTGTTGCACGAGGTGGAGGAATAAGATGGTGGAGGTGGTGGTTAGTGGAGTGAGGGGTTGATAAAGGTGGTGGAGATAGTGGGAATGGTGGCTCGGTCTTGGACTGGTGGTGGTTGGCTGGGGATGGGCTAGATCGGAAAGGTGGCTGGGAAGGAGAGGAAGGAAGAGGGAGTGAGAGAGGGAGGTGGTGGCTCAGCTTGCCAAGGAGGAGAGAGGGTGAGTGTGAGGGATTCAAGGAGAGTGTGTAAGAGTCAGTATGAGTGAATGAGAGTGAGAGAGGTAGAAGAGGGAGAGGTATGTGAGAGTGGGAGAAGGTGAGGGTGAAGAGGATTGAGTGGTGTTGGGTGGCAACCTAAGGGAAAGGGGGAGTGTGGTCGGCCATAGTGAAGGGAAGGGGAGTGTGTTTGTATAGGGATAGGAAAGGGAGTGGAAAAAGGGGGGAAAAAAACGGAAAAAGAAAAAAAGAAAAGGAAAAAGAAAAAAGGAAAAAAAAGAAAATTAAAAAAAGGAAATTGAAAATCGAATAAAATAAAATAGCTAGGCAGTGAGCCGGGCTGTAGAGCTCGGGCTGGACTCAAGTCCTAGTCTGGACTCGGCCCAGGTCTGGGTTTAGGGTCTGCAGGATACGATCGAGAAAAAAAGAAATAATATTACAAAATCGAGATATGCAATAAGGCACGTATTCTGAAATCGAGGTGTTACATAAAACATCTATATTACCTAAAAAAGCACCAAAATGTCTCAGTGAGAGCGATTTTAGACCATTAGATTATCATATATAATCCTCACCTTTGATTGAGAAAAACAAAACCTCAATTAAAGATTCCAAATCATAATAAGAATTGTATATTAAGTTATTGCCATAGTAAATTCTCACGATTGATTGATAAAAATTTCAATTAAAAAGGATTTTAAAATCAAGCCAACTTATGATTGAAAAAATAAAGTCAATTAATAATCATAGGTGACTTTATTTGAATCAATAATCATAAGTTGGCTTGATTTAAAACAACCCCAATTAAAAACCTCTCCCATGCTTCTTCTATTATCTCAATATTTGCTCTTAGCTGCTATTCCAAAATTTTAGTTCCTTATGATTAGTTAAAATGGAAGAGAAGAAATTTTCTTTTCTTTAATTTTCTACTCTAATCATAGTGAAACCATTAGCTTTAAATTCTCAATTATTTTCTTCTCTATATAATCATCTGTGACGCTGTCTTCTCATCAAAAGAAGGAGAAGCAAAAAGTTAAAATTAAAAAAATAGATGCAAGTAAAAGAAGAAAGATATAAAGAAAAAAATATGCTTATAAATTTTTTACATTCTTTTTTTTGCTCTTTTTACTTTTTTAGATATAATTTATTTAATAATAAATATACATGTTTTTGTGCGAAAGTTTTCTTTATGGAATTTTATATACTTCCACTAGGTAATTTCATTTTATTAAATATCTAAAAAGCAACTAATCAATTATTAATTCACATTATTGATTCAAATAAAGTCACCTATAGAACTTTATAAATTATTTCAAATTATAAAAGCAACTAATCAATTATTGGTTCACGTTAGAAGGTCGTGATGTTTCATAGGCGACTCTGGACACAAGAAAGTGGGCTTTCATTCAGAGGATTTTATTTGTTTGTTAAATTTTGTTGATAAAAGGGAATCTCAAATTAGAAAGATTCCCAATCTCATGCACGTGGATTTAACTAGTATAGTATAATCATGTGCTTGATATATGTTTGTGGATAGCATACTATTCACATGAAAACAATTGAAATAGCATATATTAGCATCTTTAATCATTTACAACTAGGGCATGGAATTGATATGGTTTTAATGCAAACTATTCACTCCGGAGGTCGCCGGTGAATTCTGATTGAATTAATAAGGAAAAAAAACTAGGACTTGTAATTCATATCCTTTTCTTTTTAAAATTAAATTCACTTGAAACTACACCAAGCTTTGGAGAATGACATGCATCTCTTCAAGATTACATTTAATTTGCATGCACCATCAAAACATATTTGACAAGAAAATGCTAGTTAAGCTTGATGTCTTGGGCTCTCAATACGACCCTAGACATCAAACCACTCTCATCCTCCATCACTACCCCAGCAACAAGAGGTGGAATGCTCTGTTCATTCCTGAAGAAATCACTAGGATCAACACTCCCCTTCACCCTTGCCAGCCTCTCGAAATTGTTCTTGAAGTACTTCGCACCCCAAACCTGAGCAGTGGAGTAGCTGCTCACATTCCCCTCATTGATTCCTAAATCAAGATCCCTGTAGCTGAAATACGAAGCTCTAGGGTTCCTGGAAACAAAAGGACCCATCTCATTGTAAACCCTTGCAATCCAATCCATGTGCTTTCTTGTTGCCTCATCCCCTCTCTCAGTCCACTCCGCAAAGTACTGCAGATTGTATAAATTCCCTTCTCTGTGTGGAAATGGGGTCTCAAATTCTGAGATTCTGCTCATCCTCCCACCATAAGGATCCATGATAAAAACCCCTGCTCCCTCCTCCAAAAACCCTGCCCAAATCTTTTCCCACACAAATCTGGGAACAGGGTCAGTAGCAAAATCAGACTTGGCTTTAAAGAACCTGTAGGGCCCTGAAGCACCCCTGTCCAATAAAATCTCTAATGGCTCCCATTGGTGAACCCAGCAAAATACATGACAGAATTGATCCAATTCATCTCCCTGCACTGATCTCTCTCAACCCCCAGCTCTGCAAAGCTCTCACCCATCAGTCTCACCAAATCATAACAATTCCCAAGGAACAAGGAATTGAACAGGGCCTCCACTTCCCTCCCTTGATAATCCTTTTGCAGCACAAGTCGTATGAACAGCTCATCTGGCAGCCTGTGAGCTATGTACTGCCACTTGTTAACGAGCTCAACTGCACCCTGATTCAAAGTCCTGTGAATTGTGAACACAGACACAGTTTGTGGGACAGGAACAAGACTGACCTTCCAAGAAATTACGATGCCGAAGCTTGCAGCTCCTCCTCCTCTAATAGCCCAAAAGAGATCTTCGCCCATTGACTTCCTGTCCAAAATATTGCCGTTGACATCGACGAATTTAGCATCGAGCACATTGTCAGAAGCTACCCCATATTTTCTCAACATAGTCCCGAATCCACCACCACCCAAGTGGCCACCGATTCCGACAGTGGGGCAAATTCCTGCAGGGAATCCAAGCACCGCGCTGTTCTTGGCAATCTGATAGTAGAGTTCACCGAGAAGCGCACCAGACTCCACCCATGCAGTGTTGTGATCAAGATCAATGGAGACGGCACGGAAACGGCCGAGATCAAGAATCGCGAAGGCGTGGTTGCTGCCGGAGCGATAGGACAGGCCCTCGTAGTCGTGGCCGCCGCTCCGGACGCGAATCTGGAGGCTGTGGTTCTGGCTGCAGATGACTGACGCACGGACATGGGAGTCTTGCGTCGGGGTGAGGATGACGACGGGTTGGCGGGTCGCCGGGTTGACGAAGCGGAGGTTTCGGATGGAGGAGAAGAGGAGGGAGGAGAAGGAAGGGGATGTTGGTGTGGAGATGAGCTGGGAGAGGTCGGTCAATGGGGGAGTGTTGAGTGAGAGGCAGTTGATGAAGCTTTGGTAGTAGTTGTCTGACTCTGAATCAGTCTGAGTTGCTGATAGGAGTTTGAGAGAGAGACTAGTGAGTGTTAGTATGAGAAATGCAGTGCTCGTTGATGCCATAGCTCTCTCTACTTCAGATCTTGGTGATGTTTTGACAGAGCTAGCTCGGGGGAGAGATGAGATGTGTCAAGTTTCAAGATTTATTGAATGGACACCTACCCATCAATTTTTGCTGCCCATTGCCTCTAGGAAAATATCCATGATATAATTTTATATATAAGGAGACAAGTGGAAGTCGGAGCCGGTGAACAGTTTTCGTCCAGATTTCCAGCAGATCGATCGGACAAAAGAGCACTACTTTAATTAATAATATTAATACAAGTAGCTTCTTTATACGTGGCTAAGAGCCTGTTTCTCTCGTCAGAAAACTCATAAAAGTCTGTAATTCGTAAATGACTTACAACCCAATTATAATTACGGCGTTTGTTTGGACCGTAATTTGTAAAAGACTTAGCAACTAAACTACCACTCACTTGCAACCCAATTACCATTCACTTACAGCTCACTTACAGTTAATTTTGTGGTTATGCAAATTTATATTATTTTTTATGTTAATATTAATTTTTTTAATATTTAACATTTTTAGTATTTATTTGCAATATTAAAACTTTTTAAATCATCAATTAGTTAATTTTATGATCAACTTTTTCACTTTGACTTACACATTATGACAACCAAACACCGTAAAATACAGTACATTTTCTCACTTTTAACTTTATATTATAAATCAAACACCGTAAAACTTACATGCATGTAACTCATTTACAACTGTAAAAGACTTTACCAATTACGACTTATGAATTACGGCCAATTACGACAACCAAACAGACCCTAAGATGAATAAACTAAGTGGGTTATATGTTAATTTGGCAAACTTGAGGGAACCAAGTTATGTTGTTCTAAAATTTCTGATTTATCCGAGAAAAATGTAAATAGATTATTTTTATGGACCACCCACATGTACACTTATCATGGTGCAATTCTGATTTTAGTAAGCAATCTAATCCATAACTATTATTAAGCAAGAACCCTTCTCTCTCCATAACTATTATTAAGCAAGACCCTTCTATTCCCGGGACGGATGTTTCCACCCAAAAAATGTAGCCAACAAATTATTACAAGTGTGTGATTATTATTTTTTGATATTTTCACACTAGTGAAAAGTTCAAAATATCTCTTTCTTCTTCCTCCTCCCCCTTCCTCCCCTCCCCCCTCCCCCGCCACCCCTCCTCCTCCTCCCCTTCCCCCTCCCCGGCCTCCCCCTCCCCCAAACCCCCAAGCCAACCTCCTCCCTCCCCGAGGATCTCCCCCCAGCCCCCCAGCTATTCGGCCAGACTCTGGTCTGTTCGGTCAGATTCCAGTTGAACAGCTGGGGGGAGATCGTTGGGGGGGGAGCCAGGGGAGGGGGGGAGATCGCCAGCGATGGGGGAGGGGGTCGGGGGAAGGCCTAGGGTGTGGAGGTAGGGGAGGCCAAGGGGAGGCCAAGGGGGTTCACCGGGAAGGGAGGGGGTTCGCCTGCGAGGGGAGACCAGGAGAGGCTGGGGGAGCCGGCGAGGGGGAGGCTGGGTGTGCCAGCATGGGGAAGAGGAGGAGGAGAAGAAGATGGGGTTTTTTGGCCATTTTTTTAATTTTAGGTGGAGTGCCTTTATCAGATAATGGGGTGCCTTAATCCTTGGTGCCTTCATCATTTTTTGGAGTGGAAATATCCACTCCCCCCTCCCCTCATGTTTTTGCCACCCGTCCTTGATGCCTTCTCAAAGCTCACATCATCCTCTCATTCCCATTTGTTGGTCTCTTTTTTTGCTAGAATTTAAAACTTAAAAACCTTTAAAAATTCAAAATACAACAACCCTACTAGAGGTCTCTCTCCTCCCCCTCTTCCTCCCTCACAGGTCACTCTTCATAATTTTAAAAATCTCTCTCCCTTATAGGCCACTCTTCATAATTTTAAAAACTCGACCGCTCCCATCTATCCTGTGTTGTTCTTTCTAGTCGATCGTGTTGGAACTTACAGTTTGATGATAATAGATTTTGATGATAACAAATGTGATGCAGGTACATTGAAGCTTAATTTACAGAGCTAGTACTGAGTTCTGGTAGCTCAAATTTATCCAAGGATATTGACTATTTTTGTGTATTTTAGAAATTTGTTAAAAGCCTTGATCACACACACAAAATAGTCTTATAGTAGACTAACCCCTTTCTATAGTCGACTAACATATCCTTTAGTCGACTTATAATAGTCTATAGTCGACTAAGTGTCTTCAAGAAAAATATTTGTTCTCTATTTGTTGACTGTAAGCAACATTAGTTGACTAACCCCTTTTATATAATCGACTAATTTTATTTTTCAGAGACTTATCAATCTGTGTCAGATACATATAGTCAACTTGATCTTTAAGCTAGTCGACTAACTCAGACAAACCTTCTTATAGTAGTCGACTACTCTCATATTCTAGTCGACTAACTACAGTCTCTGACTGTTATTCAGTTTTGATTTTCTGGTATTTTCTCCAATGTTTTGATTTTCAAATTTGAGTTGATAACTTCCCTAACTGACCATTGATTTCACTTATAAATAGGGATGTTGTTCTTGGATGTAATCACCAATTAAAATCATAAGTTTTCCGTTCAAAACTCTGTTGAAAATTCTATTTTTTTAGAAAACTAGTTTCTACTTCCTGTTCTTCACACAATTTCAATTTTTTTGTGAAGAATTCTGAGAGTCATTCTATAAGATACCTTATTCACAGTCACATACAAATTTCAAAACATATAGGTTATTATATTGTAATCAATCAAAGAGAAAGTGTCTTCTTGGTGTAGAGAAGAGCTGTACAAATTTGACAAAGGGTGTTTTGTCAAGTGATGTACAGGAGTTAATTTTGGGGTGTATCAAAATCAGAATAAGGAAAATCTTAAGCGGGTTACTTGGGGACTGGACGTAGGTCACAAGGACCAAATCAGGATAAAATCTCTCATGTTTACGTTTGCATTTTTTTTGAAATTTATTCTGTGCATTTTTCTTTCTTACAAGTATTTTAATTAAAAGTTTATAAACACTATTCATCTTTAGTATTTGTGTTGCCTTGTTTATAAATCCCACAGATCGACCGGACGGTCGACCCTCCACCATCTTTTCTTCTGTGCATATCTGTGCATGGCGGGTCGACCAGGTAGTCGACCGGGCCTCTGTCTTCAGTCGCGCTTTGGTCTTTTATAAGTCTTGAGCATACTGTAGAACTCCAAATTCTGAGCTATTTTCTCCAATGAATTAAAAACTCTACCAACAAGATTTTAGAATTTACGAACTACCTGATCCTGAGGATCGACCCTCAAATTCTATAACCGATTGACCTACATTTGCGGTATTTAAGACAGTGAGAGTAATTTCCCCATCAATATCAAGACAAATTGATACATAAAATCTTTCGAATAAATCTTAAATTTGCATTTTTTTTATAATTTTTTAAATTTGTTACTCTGAATCACTTCCGGTTATCATCCAAATAAAGATAACCTTTTTTTAAAAAAAAATTAAAAATAAGATCTTCTCAATCCTATCCCAACCAATTACAGAGTCCTAGGAGGCTATAAATAACCCCCTAGCTGCCCGTTCTTCTTTATCCATGAATTTCAGAGAAAATCAATTTTTTTCTTGCGTTGCATAATAAGATTCTGACGGCAAGCCTTCAAATCAAGTGGATCAACTCTTTTTAAAGAGGCTTTCTTCACTCCTTTTTCTTATTTTTATCTCTTCATTCACATTGCATTTTGCATATAGCCATTCTCCATTAGATCTAGTTTCTTTTTTGCATCTTTGGAGTAGGGATTTTAACCGCGATGAATTCTCCACTGATAAGTAGAACAATTTTTGAATTAGTTCATCTTTGTAAGCTCTCTTAAAATTACTGAAGTCTAAGCCTCAGACGCATGTCTCATGCCAAACGCAAGGTCATGTATCAACCCAAACGCGGATCTCATGTTTTTGTCAACATGGATGTTGCGTTAAATTTCAGAAGTGGACCTCATTCTCAACGCGAAAGTCGTGTTTCAACTCAAATGTGAATGTCGCACTTCATCAACAATAGACACGAGGATCGCATTTTGTGCTAAATGTGACAGTCACATTGCTCCTCAAAATGCGAGTCTGCGTAGCTTCGCGTTTTCAACTCAACATGGAGCCTGTGAGATCTACGTTTCAACTTAACACGCGATCCTGTGAGCTCCGTGTTTCTTCATCGGAGCGAGATTCGCATCCAGTGTGAGACCCGCGTTTCTGCTGTAACTGACAGCCACAAACTGGGTCAGTTACACCACATTTTCTCTCACTTAATGAGAGATTAATCCCCATTAATGGAGAGATTTAAGGGGTTGGTTACACCCTAGACTTCTCTATAAATAGTTACGAGAAGTTATAGAGAAGGCAGATTTTTAAAAACAATGGGAACCCAAGAGGCTGGACCCAAGGAGGCCGAGCCCAAGAGGAGGAATACCACAAGAGAGAATCTGTGGGAGGAGAAAAGACACACTTGATGCTTGAGTCTTGAAACTGGATAACTATAGAAAATTAAAATCACTTGATGCTTGAGTCTTGAAACTGGATAACTATAGAAAATTAAAATCACTTGATGCTTGAGCCTTGAAACTGGATAACCATAGAAAATTAAAACTTGAACACAAGGCTACTAAACATGCATTGTGTTATAAGAGAAAATTCTACAAACTTGTTGAGTATAAGTTGACTTTCTAATCTCTTTGAGATTTTAACCACCGATTGAGCTTTCATATTTCACTAGTGTGCTTTCAATGAGAGCATCCGAAAATCAAGCTTCTGGTATGGTTCATCAACGGAGAAAAAGATTTACTCTTTACCGCTACATAAATCGGCTTTAAATAGAGGAGAGATCCGCTCAAAACTCTTCCCACTCTGTAATCAGAGATTTTGATCCGTTGTAACCTTCTTTACAATCAATAAAGATTTTTACAGCACCTTCAATTTTTTCCTGATCCAACAGAAGATGGTGACTCCACTAGAGACTGTTTTTTCTACTGACAAGAAGGCCTAGTGCAAGCTGACCTCAAGCTTCTCGGATCGATGATCGAATCACTCATCGTCGAGTTCGACCTAGAGAAGGTTGAAGAGCTTCTCTCCTCGGGCTCCATTAGCCCCAAATCAATGCAGCTGTATCGCAAAGTCTCTTCAGAGACTCACTCTCAAGTCTCTTTGGAGACTTCTCAAAGAAAAGCCCATACGCTTTTTGACAAAGCAAGTTGCTCAATCTCTCTAGAGGTTCTGACAACTTCCAGTGGAACCAACATGGCTTGCGATAATGTCTCTCAGACCCGCAAGGCCCGTATCTTGGCTCACAGCCAACACAATGGCGGAGGCCTATCTCACCGCCAAACTGCTCCTAAGGCCTAGTGTTTAGTACGGAGCAGAGATGTTCGGTGTAAAATTTCCTTGAATCAATTGAAAGATTACAACGAATTAATGTTCCGACTACAAGGGAGGGAAGATGTTGAGTCTTAAATCTCCCCTTTGTTTAATGTTGGGTTCTTCAAGTGGCGATGAAAAGTGAATCTTATTTTTCGTTGACCGGATGAACGTCGAGAACTTCTGGGGATCTTCTCTTCGGATGGTAGACGGAGTAACACAGCTCTGTCGATCGAAATCTCAAAGAGATTGTAGGCAAAGATTAACTTGTACGCAGCAAGTCAGCTGAAGAGTTAGACTCTCTTTCCTTCTCTGTGGAAGCTCTCAAGTCAAGCTCTTTTCTAATCTCTCTCAAGAATCCGACCCCTTTTCTATAGTAGCGGGGCTATTTATAGACGTTTCAGGGGCGTACGTGCCTCCTAAAAACACTCCATAATGGGGGTAACTTTTCCCGTTATGTGGGCTGTGATTGACCCTATAACCAGGGCGGTTACAACTGAGATGCGGGTGTCGACCCACGCGCCTCGGTGCTGCAGTGCTGGCTGAGATGCGGGTTTCGACCCACGCGCCTTGGTGCTGCAGTGCGGCTGAGACGCGGGTGTGGACCCTCGCGCCTTGGTGCTGCTGAGACGCGGGTTTCGACCACGCGCCTTGGTGCGGCAGAGACGGCTGAGACGCGGGTTTCGACCCACGCGCATTGGTGCTGCAGTGCGGCTGAGACGCGGGTTTCGACCCACGCGCCTTAGTGCTGTAGTGCGGCTGAGACGCGGGTGTCGACCCTCGCGCCTTGGTGCTGCTGAGACGCGGGTTTCGACCCACGCGCCTTGGTGCGGCAGAGATGCGGGTTTCGACCCACGCGTCTTGGTGCGGCAGTGCTGGTGAGATTAGCCCTGCGTCTGGAGTTTGGGACTCTGCTTTTGACGACTTGTCTTAATGATTTTTACACAGCCTACAGAACCCCCTCCAAAGTTTTCGATATTCCGCAGTTAGCTGGGACGGATTTCGAAATACTTTGGACTCTAGCTGAATCCACTCTTATGATTAGATTGACAATGCTCCGAGTTTGATCTTGTTTGGAGTATGGCCTTCGTGAGTGTACTGTGGAACTCTTTGAAGCCGCCAAAATTGATCGCTTTGAGTGTCTAGATACACAGTATAAATCTCCCCGATGCTTTGAGTTTGTCGTTGGTGTACTTTAAACCAGGGTGGACAGTCGTCTGCTTGTGCCAGTGTACTGTTAAACTGAATTGCAGAAGTAAGGACTGAATGCCAGTTTTGTGGATGCAGGGATAATACTGCTTTAAAGATGCGCCTCTTATGGGGGTGCATCTTTTGGGATGACCAAGCGAGCATTACTCCATGAAGTAGACGCAACTTTAACGCTTCTGAGAGACGCGTCTTTTGGAATGAAGACGCGGCTTTCCAGACGCAACTCTGGCGTAGTTGAGAAGGTGCATCCATTAGCGGGATGCCTTGGGATGAAGACGCGACTATTGGGTGCGAATCCGTGCCATGAGTATGTTGCCACGTGTCCTGTAGAATTGAAGGGACATCTTCTTTTTGACGTGCGAACTTCGCACTGCATTTAAAGTGCTGTCCACGCGTCAGGCGGTGATTAGGCGTTGAGCCAAGCGCCGCATATCTTTGTGAATCACCGTGCCTATAAAAGGCAACAGTCTTTCAAGAGTCATCATTAGACTCTCCT
Source organism: Agave tequilana (assembly GCA_038442645.1). Taxonomy (NCBI): domain Eukaryota; kingdom Viridiplantae; phylum Streptophyta; class Magnoliopsida; order Asparagales; family Asparagaceae; genus Agave; species Agave tequilana. The sequence goes on from JAVJIF010005624.1 coordinate 88,792, forward strand.
TCGTCTTCGTGTGCATATGTTAGGGTTTTGAGAAAGGAGCTTCCTTTTTCTCTTTACTTCATCTAACACCGGATCTATGATTCGCAATGGCACCAAAGGCTAAGCAAATTGTCTCATCTTCACGGGCGGTCGTCGCTGAGACTCCAAGGGGCGGTTCCTCCATGCAGGAAACCCCTATTTCAGGTATAAAGCCATCGGACTTGATTTCCGCCATTAAAAGGGTTTACAGAGTTCTTTTAACTCTTAAATTCCTTTGAATGTGAACCGCCAACGCGGGCGCATGCCCGTGTTTGACCATCAGGCGCGGCTCTTGAGTCGATAAACAGGACGCAGGTTTGATGACCTCTGCTTCTTTTTCTGCTCGAATCTGCGTCTGCTTGTTGAACACAGGGCCCTAGTGAACCTTGCGTCTCAGGTTTCAACACTTAGAATGTTTCTAAGTATGAAAGATTCGGACGTAGATTTCTTATGATTCTTGCGTCTTGTGAAATCAGACGCTGGTCCTCATGAGTCTTGCGTCTGAGTCCAAGTACTTAGAGATTTTTCATAAGTCTTAGATTTTCAAAACGCGGGTTCCATGCTAGCCTCGCGATCTTTAGATCCGGACGCAGATTCTGATGATCTTCGCGTCTGGGTTCGTTTCTGCGTTTGAGTTGTAAACACTTAACCAATTTCTTTTCTGATCAAGTATTATCCTCTTTTGCAGTGCGATATTCCTCCGACCCTCTCTCCAAGAAGTGTCACTTCGGACATGTAGATGGTGCTGACCGCAACCTAACCTTCGTGTTGCAAAGGACTGCTCCTGTGACTGCCGACAAGCTGAAGGAGCGAAGAGAGAGGCTCTCCAAGGTCGACATGGCGACATTCCGGGAACTTATGACTGACACAAAATTTAAGACGGATTCGCGCATTTCATTGTAGAAACCCGTCTTCTTTTTTGAGGACAATATTAGCGAGGGTGGTTACGTCTTGCATGATGGCGATTATAAGTGGCTTCGCCAGATAGGTGTTGGCCCAAGGTTACAATCACCCGTGTTTAGTGTGTTTTGATGATTACAAAACATATTAGTTATTTGTACTAATAATGTTTGTTGTTTAAGTGTGTTTCAGGGTTCTAACCAAACTAGAAGGGTCCTTCCCTAAAGGAAGGTGTTTTGAACTCAAGTCAACTCAATTTGGGCTCAAGAATCAAGTTTTGAAAATCATATGGTGAAAGCCCTCTTGAAGCACTTGTAGTACTTAGAACCAATGTAAGAAATAGATTGTTAAAGTTTGAGTTTTGGAAATTGGCTCTAGGATACACACACACAAGTTTATATTTAAGTTTTCATGTTTAAAACTTTGGTTTCATGCCTTAGTATATATGTACATAACCCTAAGTCTTACAAAAATGAATATCATGTTTAGATCATGTATGTATACTCTCTCTAGCATGTTAATTAGTTTTTCCTTATTCCAAAACATTTTTTTACAAAATTTCCCTAGTTCAGAAAATCTGCTGTTTTTCTGTTTCAGGCGAAATCGGCCGACCGGCCCGGTCGACCGGCGCTTGTGTCAGGACATGCACGCTTGTGCATGTCTGTCCGCCGACCGCCGGGTCGACCGACTGAATGCAGTCTGCTCTCGGGTTTTCTGGGTCGACCGCCCGGTCGACCGCCAGCAGAACACTTTGTTTCTTTTTAGAGGACGGTCGACCGTCCGGTCGACCCGAGTCCAACGGCTCTTTGCCAGCAGGGCTGGCGGTCGACCGGACAAGCCCAATGGCTCTTTCCTCTTTTGTGCAATTCTGAAAACTGTTTTCTTAATCTGTTTTTGCAGACTTTTTCTGAGGTTTTGGAGAACTTTTTTAGGTCAAATAAACTTAAAATAAATTGTTTTTAACCCTTTCTTCTCCCTATAAATAGAGGAGTATAGCCTCTTGCAAAACACCAAGAAAAATCCTCAAGTTTTCATAGTTTTCAAAAGAGAAGAAAAGTTTTTAAGCTCTCCAATTTCTCATACATTCTTGAGCTTGTTTTTCAGTTGTGTTTTATAGCAAAAATTCTTTTACAACTGAGTTTTTCTCACTACACTTCTTAGTGCCAAAAATCCCCTACTCAATCTATAAGGAAGTTGTAAAAGAGTGAGAGTTTGTAAGAAGTTTAGTGATCTTGTTGTGATTACTTTGGGTACTTGTATTCTTCTTGTTCTTGTGGTGCCACCTCTTCGGTAGAGGTTTTTGTAAGTGGTTGAGCTCGGTGCTCGGGTCTTCGGTAGACCGTTGTAAGCGTCCTCGGTGGATAGTGGAAACCCTTCACGGAGGTGAAGGCGGGGAGTAGAGCGGTGGCTCGAACCTCGAAACAAACATCTTGTGTTTGCGATTGCTTGTGTCCATTTTGCTTTAATTTTTTCCTTGCACTCTATTACTTTCAATTACTTGCTTGTGATCTTGTTTCAATTCTTGTGTTATTGCTTCTAGCTTGTGAAACTTTTTGATATATCTTGTGTGCATTTCATCATTGCATATTATTCATACTTTGTCATTATCGATCAATTCTCATACAACAAGGTTGCATTGCGCACCTCTAACCCATTCAAGGGGAATCAGGAGGAAGGAGTTCAGAACCTCTCACGGGGTATTCGGCTCTTAGTCTTGTTTTGAGAGATCGTTGCATCATTCATCCATCTTAGTTCTAAAAAGATTGTTAGATTAGCAATTACATCTATTCACCCCCCCTCTAGGTGTTTTTCAATTGGTATTAGAGCTTGGACTCTAGGCTTTTGGCTTAACAACCTTAGAGAGATCCTAATATTGCTAATCATTGCATTCATTCTCACTTAGTAAAAATGGCCGATGGAATTAAAACCCCTCCTAAGTTTGATGGACTCAACCTGGTCCCTTCCTCCAAATATGCAATAATCATATCCTTCATGTAATAACAACATGCAAGGATTCATAAAACAATATCAATATAAATAATTTTTATGAATCCTACTTTACATCATGCTAAGATAATGGAAGTCATTAACATGTATAAATAACAACTTGCTAAATTAACAATATGCGAGCCTTTTCATGGTAACCAATACATTATATCATCTTAATATATGCGTAGCCATATATATATTATATATATATATATATATATATATATATATTATATATATATATATATATATATATATATATATATATATATATATATATATATTATATATATATATATATATATATATATATATATATATATATATATATATGTATGTATGTATGTATGTATGTATGTGTGTGCGTGTATGTATGTATGTATATATATGTATGTATGTATATGCATAAAGTCAAGTATGACATTTATTCATAGAACTATTTCTTCTTAAGAGGCATGTGTTTGACTATCATGTATACACACAATAACATGTCGATCATGCACAATGGTAAGCGTAAATAATAATAACATGTCACCATAGGATATAATGTACACATAAAGTCTGTAAATTATACACATGCATTATCGTTCAATTCACGTCCACTTATAACTTAGCAATTCCCACTTTATTTCAAGCTTTACACTACCTACTATTATATTAGGGTTTGGATGTTCTACTCATCCTTGAAGAGAATATCCTCTTATCAAGCTTAGTCACCCGCTATAATAGAGTCTACAAGGCCACAATAACATTAGAATTAGTTTATAGCTTAAAGAGCATAAGAGGGTATAGTAGTCTTAAGGATTTGCTTACCTTCTTTAACCAATATCACCCTCCTAACTTGATAACCTAGGCCAACCTTGTCTTCAAGAATTTTCCTCAAAGGTGATGTTAGATCACCACTTTTTCTTGTTCTATTAGGCCTTTGGATGAGATAAAATAGGTAAAAGAAGCCTTTTTAACATAAAGGAACTAATGGAAGATTTGTGAGTGAATAAGAGGGGGAGAGTAAATGAATGAGAGAAGAAAATGGAGGGAAAAATGCCTTGGCTGCTGCTGTTTTGGCCGGCAGCAAATGGAAGGGAGGGGAACTTCTTTTGGAGTTGAAAATCAAAGAGAAAGAAAGAGTGTTGCCAAATGAGAGTTTTCTCCTCATTCTCCCCTATTTATACTTCAAACTCTTCAGTGATATCATGCCAAGTGCCCCCTAACACAGTCTCTATACACCTATACCTTACTCCTAAGTAAGGTTCTCATCCCTCTCCCCTTAATGAAGTACTTGTACCAACATGTATGGTGGGGGTACGGGAGAAAGTCAACATGCATGTGTGTGTATTTAAATCCATATACATACATACTAATATATATATGGTATAATGTATAGTACATGTATCATACAAGAATACTTGTTTCCACATTACTTCCCTAAAACATTCAAGTGTATAAAAATAGGTGATTAGTTAAGGCAAGTGTTACAGCTGGCGTGTCGGCCATGGGGGCATCGTCAGCAATGAGCAAAGCACCGGAGGAGGTCGTGGCCGGTGGTGGCTTCTAGGAGGAGAAAGGGTGCTTGAGTGAGAGGAAGAATATGAGAGAGAGTCGAGAGAATGGAGTTGAGAGAGATAGGGAAGATTTTGAGAAAGGAAGAGACCGGAGGGGGAGAGAATTTGAGAGAGAGAGAGGAGGAGGAGTTGTCATCTGTTGAGCACTGGGGAAGAAGGAAGAAAAGTAAAGAGAAAAAGAAAGAATGAAGGAGAAAATATAAAGGGGGAGATATTTTTGGGGGTGGCTTGTGTGGTGGAAAAGAAGAGAAAAGAAAAAGAAAAAAAAGGAGAAAGAAATGAGTGGCGGAGAAAAAGAGGAAAGAAAGGAAAATAAGGGAAAATATTCGGGTATAAACCCTGGATTTGAGAAAACACTGAGAACACCAGAAATGTCAGAAAAAAGAGTAAATTGAAAAGGTCCCCAAAAATTTTCAAAAATAGAAAATATCATATTAAGGACTATGGTGAAATAAAATTTTAAAAATTCAATCCCATTTTTAAATTAAAAATCCTGAAATAAACCAGCGATGCTAGTCGACACCAATTTCGGTCGAATTTTGATAAATTTAGAAAAATTCCCAAAAAATGCATTAAAATAGAAAATGTGATCTTGCGAAACAATATAAAAGCAGTTTTTAGAAATTCAACTCCATTTGTAAATAAAAAAAAATCCAGGAACCGGTCAGCGGCACCAGTCGATACAGATTTTGAAGATTTTGCAAAATATTTCAGAAAAATTTCAGAAAATCATGAAAAATTTAAAATATTTGAAAACAATATTTGAAAATAAATTTGGTCGAATCTGAATACTAGAAAAGTTAAATCGAGTAGCACACTGGGATTAGTCTCCGGTCAGGCTAGGGTTGACTCTAAGTCTGAAAATCCGGATATGATACCAAGAAATAACATAAGTAATCACAAAATAAAAACAAATACAGTGAGATATATTAAAAATATGATCAAAAAAATCAGAACACGTATGTAGGTACGTATTCCGAGAATAGGGTGTTACAGCTAACACTCGTGAAGAGTGGTCGAGCATACCCGCACTATAGAATAAACACACGCATACACAAATAATACACTCTTGACCACACACTTACAAGCCCACAATCTACACCTATTCACAAGTACCCATGTACGCCCATTACAATCAATTGCATAACCACATAACGTGCATTCGTGTAATTACACAGCAAACACTCACCTCGTTGATGACTAAACACGGCAGACGATGGAGGGATTCCGGAGGAGCTAACACACAAGCGCAAAGAGCAAGTGGCTCGTGGCTGTTTGAGGGAATGGCGCATGCTTGGGATGAGAAGGCATGACCGCGGGGTGCATTGTTGGCCTGCTGGATGGCTGGGCGCGGATTGGTGCGGCCTGGATGGGCTCAACGGCCAGGGAAGGAGGATAATGCTCTGGGAAGGTGGCGACAGTGGTGGTATTGGCATGGTATTGGGTGTCCGGAGAAGAGAGGAAGTAGTGGAGGAGTTGTTTGGTGGTGGAAGAGAAGAGAGAGATGTGGAGGAGAGGAGATGCAGGTGGGGGATTGTTGGTGGTGGTAGAGTGATGATGGTGATGAAGGTAGGAAGGTGATGCTGCTGGTGGTTGTTGGCCTGAATTGGGTGGTGGCTGGTGTTGCACGAGGTGAAGGAATAAGATGGTGGAGGTGGTGGTTAGTGGAGTGAGAGGGGTTGATGAAGGTGGTGGAGATAATGGGAACGATGGCTCGGTATTGAACTGGTGGTGGTTGGCTGGGGATGGGATAGATTAGGAAAGGTGGATGGGGAGGAGACGAAGGAAGGGGGAGTGAGAGAGAGAGGTGGTGGCTCAGCTTGCCAAGGAGGAGAGAGGGTAAGTGTGAGGGATTCAAGGAGAGAGTGTGAGAGTCAATATGAGTGAATGAGAGTGAGAGAGGTAGAAGAGGGAGAGGTGTGTGAGAGTGGGAGGAGATGAGGGTGAAGAGGATTGAGTGGTGTTAGGTGGCAACCTAGGAGAAAGGGAGAGTGTGGTCGGCCATAGTGAAGGGAAAGGGAGTTTGTTTGCATAGGGATAGGAAAGGGAGTGGAAAAGGGAAAAAAAAAGAAAAAAGAAAAGGAAAAAGAAATAAGGAAAAAGAAATAAGGAAAAAATTAAAAAAGAAAATTGAAAATCGAATAAAATAAAATAGCAAGGCAGTGAGCCCGGCTGTAGAGCTCGAGCTGGACTCAAGTCCCGGTCTGGACTCGGCCCAGGGCTAGGTTTAGGGTCTACAGGATACGATCGAGAAAAAAAGAAATAATATTACAAAATCGAGATATGCAATGAGGCACGTATTCTGAAATCAGGGTGTTACATAAAACATCTATATTACCTAAAAAAGCACCAAAATGTCTCAGTGAGAGCGATTTTAGACCATTAGATTATCATATATAATCCTCACCTTTGATTGAGAAAAACAAAACCTCAATTAAAGATTCCAAATCATAATAAGAATTGTATATTAAGTTATTGCCATAGTAAATTCTCACGATTGATTGATAAAAATTTCAATTAAAAAGAATTTTAAAATCAAACCAACTTATGATTGAAAAAATAAAGTCAATTAATAATCATAGCTGACTTTATTTGAATCAATAATCATAAGTTTGCTTGATTTTAAAACAACCCCAATTAAAAACCTCTCCCATGCTTCTTCTATTATCTCAATATTTGCTCTTAGCTGCTACTCCAAAATTTTAGTTCCTTACGATTAGTTAAAATGAAAGAGAAGAAATTTTCTTTTCTTTAATTTTCTACTCTAATCATAGTGAAACCGACTAGATTTAAATTCTCAGTTATTTCCTTCTCTATATAATCATCTATGACGTTGTCTTCTCATCAAAAGAAGGAGAAGCAAAAAGTTAAAGTTAAAAAAATAGATGCAAGTAAAGAAGAAAGATATAAAAGAAAAAATATGCTTATAAATTTTTTACATTCTTTTTTTGCTCTTTTTACTTTTTTAGATATAACTTATTTAATAATAAATATACATGTTTTTGCGCGAAAGTTTTCTTTATGGAATTTTATATACTTCCACTTGGTAATTTCATTTTATTAAATATCTAAAAAGCAACTAATCAATTATTAGTTCACATTATTGATTCAAATAAAGTCACCTATAGAACTTTATAAATTATTTCAAATTATAAAAGCAACTAATCAATTATTGGTTCACGTTAGAAGGTCGTGATGTTTCATAGGCGATTCTGGACACAAGAAAGTGGGCTTTCATTCAGAGGATTTTATTTGTTGTTAAATTTTGTTGATAAAAAGGGAATCTCAAATTAGAAAGATTCCCAATCTCCGGGACGTGGATTTAACTAGTATAATTATGTGCTTCATATATATGTTGGAATATGAAGAATATATATGTAAATCTTTGAATTGAATTACGGCGAGATCCGTTGATCGAATCAATTGGATGATGGTTGGAGTGTGTTCTCCTTCCATTGGGGATGAACGTGGTATATTCACATGTTCAATTCCGACTTCGAATGAATAAGATATTCAAGTCTAAAGATTGCCTAATTCAAAGTCAAAATGGGACTAAAGGTAGATAAAGGTATTTAGTCCCACATTGGCCATGCGATGGAAGTTCGTAGTGTTTAAATAGAGAAAATTGAGAACAAAAGGCGTGCCCTTTGGGTACTTGGAGTTTTCGCGCGCGATTAGGAGGGAACCATGCCCGCAAATGCGCGCGCGCCGCCGCTGGCGGCGCCGGGGCCGGGGCCGAGGCTCGGGTTCGGGTTTCCTTACCCGGCCTGATTCTTTTGGAATCAGGTCTCACAGGTATGTGTTGCGAGCATACCCGCTCCGCTATCCGGATCCAAACCGCCCCGCCAATGGTTGTCTGTAAACCGTCGCGACGGTTGAACCGAACGTTGCAACGGTTCAGACCGAACCGTTGTAACTGTTGGATGGGTTCGAACCAAACTGCCCCTCCCGGAGTGCTATAAATAGCGCTCCGTTTTCTCATTCTAAGACACACCAACAACGAAAACTCTCTCTCTGTATTCTGAACTAGGAAGTGAAGTTCTGCGTTCTGAACTGGGAAGTGAAGTTCTGAAGTAACTTCGAACGAGAAGTGGGAAATTTAGTTTCCGAAGCGACTTCCAAAAGAGATTCTACAAAAATTCGTTCTGAAAGAGGGCTCAGAAAATTCAACAGATTCTTTAATAGAATTGTTGTCAGAATCTGGGACTTCCGAAGAAGAATATTCTTCAACCTTCCTTCTTCCTCTACAGTGGGTGCTCCTCCAAAGTAAAAGCAAATATTCTCCCAAAATTTGTCCTTGTCCCGCTGCTTCAACAATCCTGTGAAGGTACTGGTTAACTACGGTTCGACCGTACGGTGATTTGGTAGTGCTATCCAAATACCGTGAAGGAGTGTTGTATCTTGGGAGACCAGCGTCCAGTAACCCGTTAGCACCGGTGCGGGGGACGTAATTGTCTTAAGGAGATTCGCTTTAAGCGTACCTCACTCCAAGTACTGTATAAGTGAATTAATTTCTTTATACAGGGGATATACTGATATTCAGTATATTGAGACTGATTTATACCAGTCTAATTGGTGTTTAACCAAGGAAGGAAATTGATTGGTGGTTCTTAAATTAAGGAACGTTCTATTGAACGGAAAACCTCCCACCTGATATTTACCGACCTGGCCAATTAGATTGTTAATATTTCAGTGATATTGATTAGTTGTCAGATTGATTCCAGAGGCCAACAATATGTTTGTGGATAGCATACTATTCACATGCAAACAATTGAAATAGCATATATTAGCATCTTTAATCATTTACAACTAGGGCATGGAATTGATATGGTTTTAATGCAAACTATTCACTGAAGAGGTTGCCGGTGAATTTCATCAGCGGTTGAATTAATTAGGGGAAAAAAACTAGGACATGCAATTCATATCTTTACCTTTTTGAAATTAAATTCACTTGAAACTACACCAAGCTTTGGAGAATGACATGCATCTCTTCAAGATTACATTTAATTTGCATGCACCATCAAAACATATTTGACAAGAAAAATGTTAGCCAAGCTTGATGTCTTGGGCTCTCAATCTGACCCCTAGACATCAAACCACTCTCATCCTCCATCACTACCCCAGCAACAAGAGGTGGAATGCTCTGTTCATTCCTGAAGAAATCACTAGGATCAACACTCCCCTTCACCCTTGCCAACCTCTCAAAATTGTTCTTGAAGTACTTCACACCCCAAACCTGAGCAGTGGAGTAGCTGCTCACATTCCCCTCATTGATTCCTAAATCAAGATCCCTGTAGTTGAGATACGAAGCTCTAGGGTTCTTGGAAACAAAAGGACCCATCTCATTGTAAGCCCTTGCAATCCAATCCATGTGCTTTCTTGTTGCCTCATCCCCTCTCTCAGTCCACTCCACAAAGTACTGCAGATTGTACAAATTCCCTTCTCTGTGTGGAAATGGGGTCTCAAATTCTGAGATTCTGCTCATCCTCCCACCATAAGGATCCATGATCAAAACCCCAGCCCCCTCCTCCAAAATCCCTGCCCAAATCTTTTCCCACACAAATCTGGGAACAGGGTCAGTCACAAAGTCAGACTTGGCTTTAAAGAACCTGTAGGGCCCTGAATCACCCCTGTCCAATAAAATCTCTAATGGCTCCCCATTGGTGAACCCAGCAAAATACATGACAGAATTGATCCAACTCATCTCCCTGCACTGATCTCTCTCAACCTCCAGCTCTGCAAAGCTCTCACCCATCAGTCTCACCAAATCATAACAATTCCCAAGGAACAAGGAATTGAACAGGGCCTCCACTTCCCTCCCTTGATAATCCTTTTGCAGCACAATTCGTATGAACAGCTCATCTGGCAGCCTGTGAGCTGTGTACTGCCACTTGTTAACGAGCTCAACTGCACCCTGATTCAAAGTCCTGTGAATTGTGAACACAGACACAGTTTGTGGGACAGGAACAAGACTGACCTTCCAAGAAATTACGATGCCGAAGCTTGCAGCTCCTCCTCCTCTAATAGCCCAAAAGAGATCTTCGCCCATTGACTTCCTGTCCAAAATATTGCCGTTGACATCGACGAATTTAGCATCGAGCACATTGTCAGAAGCTACCCCATATTTCTCAACATAGTTCCGAATCCACCACCACCCAAGTGGCCACCGATTCCGACAGTGGGGCAAATTCCTGCAGGGAATCCAAGCACGGCGCTGTTCTTGGCAATCTGATAGTAGAGTTCACCGAGAAGCGCACCAGACTCCACCCATGCAGTGTTGTGATCGAGATCAATGGAGACGGCACGGAAACGGCCGAGATCAAGAATTGCGAAGGCGTGGTTGCTTCCGGAGCGATAGGACAGGCCCTCGTAGTCGTGGCCGCCGCTCCGGATGCGAATCTGGAGGCTGTGGTTCTGGCTGCAGATGACTGACGCACGGACATGGGAGTCTTGCGTCGGGGTGAGGATGACGACGGGTTGGCGGGTCGCCGGGTTGACGAAGCGGAGGTTTCGGATGGAGGAGCGGAGGAGGGAGGAGAAAGAAGGGGATGTTGGTGTGGAGATGAGCTGGGAGAGGTCGGTCAACGGGGGAGTGTTGAGTGAGAGGCAGTTGATGAAGCTTTGGTAGTAGTAGTAGTCTGACACTGGATCAGTTTGAGTTGCCGATAGGAGTTTGAGAGAGAGACTAGTGAGCGTTAGTATGAGAAATGCAGTGCTTATTGATGCCATAGCTCTCTACTTTAGATCTTGGTGATGTTCTGAAAGAGCTAGATCGGTAGAGAGATGAGATGTGTCAAGTTTCAAGATTTATTGAATGGACACCTACCCATCAATTTTTGCTGCCAATTGCCTCTAAAAATATATATATATATAAATAATATAATTTTATATATAAGGAGACAAGTGGAAGTCGGAGCCGGTGAACAAAGAGCACGTGTTTGCGTCCAGATTTCCAGCAGATCGATCGGACAAAAAGAGCACTACTTTAATAAATAATATTAATACAACTAGCTTCTTTAAACGTTACTAAGATAAATAAACAGAGTGGGGTATATGTTAATGTGGCAAACTTGAGTGAACCAAGTTATGGTGCTCTAAAATTTCTGATTTATCCAAGAAAAATGTAAATAGATTATTTCTATGGATCACCAACATATACACTTATCATGGTGCAATTCTGATTTTAGTAAGCAATCTAATCCATAACTATTATAAAGCAAGAACCCTTCTCTATCCATAACTATTATTAAGCAAGACCCTTCTATTCCGGGACGGATGTTTCCACCCAAAAAATGAGAAGTTAGCCAACAAATTATTAAAAGTGTGTGATTATTATTATTATTATTTTTTTACATTTTCACTCTGGTGAAAAGTTCAAAATATCCCTTTCTTCTTCCTACTACTCCTTCCACCCCAGCCACCCCTCCTCCTTCTCCTCTCCCCTCCCCCTAATCTCCCTCCTCCCCTCCCCTCCCCTCCCCCTCCCCGGTCTTTGATCGGCAAAAAGCATATACAAATATAAGTAAAGAAGTGTGGGTCGATGTTACTGCTTTTGCGATTCTTCCGTAGTAGAAAAGTGGTTATACGGATCGTATCCACAAGGAGGGAGAGCGATGAAAACTTGATGCGGCTTCTTTGTTCAAGAAAAGAGAAGGTTCTTTGTTTCAAATAAAAAATTTGAAAATGAAAACAAGTATTATTTCAAAAATTATTTGAATTGATTTGTTGGTTTGTAAAAGTAGATTTTCTTAGTGGTAAAAACGCATGGCTAACCTTCTACTAAGTGCTCCCACTAATCTCTAACTTCTTGAAGATGTAGCCTCATGATGGATCATAGACAAGCATAACCCTTATGCATAGGAACCATTCACGTGAAAATCGAGTGAAAGTTCTTCCTTTAACTTAGTTTTACACCGCAAAAACTCGGACATTCCTTATCAAGATCCAATAGAAGGCGAGAATAAGGGAAGACACAGGTGCACTAATGGTATCGGCAAAGTTAAAAGGAAAATCTCTACTTACAATGACAAGCAAAGTTTATAGATCATCAAAAACCGTTAAGCATGAAATATAAGAGAGCTAATACTTGTAGGTAAGTTAGAGTTAGAACCCTCGTCTTAAGATGTCATAGTTCTCGTTTGCACAAGGCTTGTTTGACACTATTGACTCATTTGGGTTATCAATCAAGTTATTAGAGATTAGTGGGTTAGTAGTTAGTTAGCCACGCAATGAAAGAGTTAGTTAGACATGGTAGTAAAAGAAACAATAAGAGAGAAGAAGTAAAGGGAAAGAGTGTTACACTAAAACAAAGAGGTAGAAACAAATGAAAATACAAAATAGATGGAAAGAAGAAAGAGAAGTAATTACTTGTATAAGCTTGTTACCTTCAAATACAACTTTTACACACTCTCTCTTTCACTCTAATGGCTAAACTAACTAGAAGAAGAAGCAAATATAAAAGCAACTAAAATCCTAAAACAAGATAACAACAACTTCTTAAAGCTCTAGATATCCCCCTTTGAAGAACCCCAGGGGGTATTTATAGGCACCAGGGGAAAGAGGGCCAGGGGACAACCCTTGGCCCAAAGCACGGGCGCGGCCACGCCCGTACGGCCGCGGAAACGTGGCCCAGCTCGCGTTTTCGCGGCCCTGCCAGGGCGGCGCGCGCCTGGGTTCCTGCTGCGTGCCGTCCCTTCTGTCCCCTGTCAGCTAGATCTTCTGGATTTTAGATTTGATCCCTCTGGACTGACAGAATCTCCTCCTAAGGTCAATGTCTACTTGGTAGGCTTTTAATCACTCATTAAATGGTGATTTAGGGTTTTCTTCTTCATTGCACACCATGAACTTAAGATCAAGCAAGTAAAGTTTTATTAGCAGAATTTAATACAAAATAAATATGTATATGTGATAAAAAATTATGCAATATTAGAGACTAATCAGCCTCCCCCTCCCCAAAGCCCCCCGGCCAGCCTCCTCTCTCCCCCCAGGATCTCCCCCCAGCCCCCAGCTGTTCGTTGGATTCCAGCCAAACAGACTCTGGTCAGTTCGGCCAGATTCCAGCCGAACAGCTGGGGGGAGATCGTTAGGGGGGAGGCCGGGGGAGGTGAGGAGATTGCCAGTGATGGGGGAGGGGTCGGGGGGAGGCCCGAGTGGGGTGGAGGAAGGGGAGGCGAGGGGAAGGCCAGGGGGTTCACCAGGAAGGGAGGGGGTTCGCCCGCGAAGGGAAGCCAGGAGAGGCTGGGGGAGCCGATGAGGGAGAGGCTGGGGGTTGCCAGCATGGGGAAGAGGAGGAGGAGAAGAATAGGAGGTTTTTGGCCATTTTTTATTTTGGGTGGGGTGCTTTTATCAAATAATGTGGTGCCTTAATCCTGGGGTGCCTTCATCATTTTTTGGAGTGGAAATATCCACTCCCCCCTCCCCTCATGTTTTTGCCACCCGTCCTTTATGTCTTCTCAAAGCTCACATCACCCTCTCATTGTCATTTGCTGATCTCTTTTCTGCTAGAATTTAAAACTTAAAAACCTTTCAAAAAAACTTTAAAAAAAATTCAAAATACAATTACCCTCCCAGAGGTCTCTCTCCTTCCCCACTTCCTCGCTCACAGGTCACTTTTCATAATTTTAAAAATCTCTCTCCCTCACAGGTCACTCTTCATAATTTTAAAAACTCGACCGCTCTCATATGTCATGTGTTGTTCTTGCTAGTCGATCGACCGGGCGGTCGACGCTCTACTATCCTTTCTTCTGTGCATATCTGTGCATGGCTGATTGACCAGGTAGTCGACCGGGCCTCTGTCTTCAGTCGTGCTTTGGTCTTTTATAAGTTTTGACTACACTGTTGAACTCCAAATTCTGAGCTATCTTCTCTAATGAGTTAAAAAACTCTACCAACAAGATTTTAGAATTTAAGAACTACCTGATCCTGAGAATCGACCATCAAATTCTATAATTGGTCGACCTACGTTTGTGGTATTTAAGATAGTGAGAGTAATTTCCTCATCAGTCATCAAGACAAATTGAAACACAAAATCTTTCGAATAAATCTTAAATTTGCATTTTTTTTTTGAATTTTTTAAAATTTGTTACTCTGAAACACTTCCGGTTATCATCCAAATGAAGATAACCTTTTTTTAAAAAAAATTAAAAATAAGATTTTCTCAATCCTATCCCATCCGATTACAGAGTCCTAGGAGGCTATAAATAGCCCCCGAGCTGCCCGTTCTTCTTTATCCATGGATTTCAGAGAAAATCAGTTTTTTTTTCCTTTCGTTGCATAGTAAGATTCTGACGGCAAGCCTCAAATCATGTGGATCAACTCTTTTTAAAGAGGCTTTCTTCACTCCTTTTTCTTATTTTTATCTTTTCATTCACATTGCATTTTGCATATAGCCATTCTCCATTGGATTTAATTTCTTTTTTGCATCTTTGGGGTAGGGATTTTAACCACGGTGAATTCTCCACTGGTAAGTAGAACCATTTTCTAATTAGTTTGTCTTTGTAGGCTCTCTAAAATTACTAAAGATTAAGCCTCAGACGCGTGTCTTATGCCAAACGCGAGATCGTGTATCAACCCAAACGCGGACCTCACGTTTTTTGTCAGACATGGAGGTTGTGTTCCCAATTTCAGACGTGGACCTCGTTCTCAACGCGAGAGTCGCGTTTCAACTCAAATGTGAATGTCGCACTTCATCAACAACAGACGCGAGGATTACGTTTTGTGCTAAATGCGACAGTTACATTGCTCCTCAAAACGCGAGCATGTGTAGCTTCACGTTTTCAACTCAACATGCGAGCCTGTGAGATCCGTGTTTTAACTCAACACGCGATCCTGTGAGCTCCGTGTTTCTTTATCGGAGCGAGATTCGCGTCCAGCGCGAGAGCCACATTTCTGTTATAACTGACAGCCAAAAACTGGGTCAGTTACACCCCATTTTGTCTCACTTAATTAGAGATTAATTCCCATTAATGGAGAGATTTAAGGGTTGTTTACACCCCAGACTTCTCTATAAATAGTTATGAGAAGTTATTGAGAAGGCGAATTTTTAAAAACAATTGGAACCCAAGGAAGCTGGACCCAAGGAGGCCGAGCTCAAGAGGAGGAATATACAAGAGAGAATCTGTGGGAGGAGAAAAGACACACGTAATGCTTGAGTCTTGAAACTAGAAAATCATAGAAAATTAAAACTTTAACACAAGGCTACTAAACACATTTTGTGTTATAAGAGAAAATTCTACAAACTTATTAAGTACAAGCTGAGTTTCTAATCTCTTTAAGATTTTAGTCACCGATTGAAGTTTCATACTTCACCAGTGTGCTTTCAACGAGAGCATCCGAAAATCAAGCTTTCAGTATGGTTCATCAACGGAGAAAAAGATTTACTCTCCACCGCTACATAAATCGGCTTTAAATAGAGGACAGATCCACTCGAAACTCTTCCCACTTCTGTAATCAGAGATTTTGATCCGCTGTAACCTTCCTTACAATCAATTAAAGATTTTTATAGCATCTTCCAAATTTTTCCTGATCCAATAGAAGATGGTGACTCCACTGGAGACTGTTTTCTCCACTGACAAGAAGACCTAGTGCAAGCCAACCTCAAGCTTCTCAGATCGATGATCGAATCACTTGTCGTCGAGTTCGACCTAGAGAAGGTCGAAGAGCTTCTCTCCTCGGGATCTATTAGCCCCAAATCAATGTAGCAGTATCGCAAAGTCTGTTCAGAGACTCGCTCTCAAGTCTCTTCGGAGACTTTTCAAAGAAAAGCCCAAACACTTTTTGACAAAGAAAGTGGCCCAATCTCTCTAGAGGTTCTGACAACTTTCAGTGGAACCAACATGACTTGCGATAATGTCTCTCAACAGACCCGCAAGGCCAGTGTCTTGGCTCATAGCCAACACAATGGAAGAGGCCTATCTCGCTGCCAAACTGCTCTTGAGGCTCAGTAAACTCAGTTTGTAAGGGGTTCGCATCAACTTCCGTGAGCCAAGCAGAATGTTGATCGTCGACGAAGACGTCAAGCTCGCCATCTGCAAACAGAAGCTGGAGATAGTGCTGTTGGCACTAAACGCGAAGCTCGCGTTCAGCCCCAAGTTTCTGCAACAAAATTCAATGCTCGCATCCATGCGCGTATTAGCGTCAAAACGCGAAGTTTGTTTCCAATCTTAAGTTGTGCCAAAATGCGAGGTCCACGTCTCACTTCAAGAATGCGAAACATGTGTCCAGCCTAAGGCCACGCCAAAACGCGACCTTCACATTTCAGTTCTAAAATGTGAGAGTCGTATTCAGCAGCAAATAATGTCAAAACACAACCTTCGTGTTTCTCTTTAGAAGTGCAAGACTCGCGTTCAGCAAGAGGCTGCACTAGAACACGACCTTCGCGTTTCATTTTATAAATGCGAGATTCGCATCCAGCTTCAAGTGGCCAGGTTCAGTACTGAACTAAGAAGCCCTCAATTCCATGAGTTCGAGGCTAGTTCTTCAGATACCTCTGAGACGGATCTCAGGGACTACTTGACAAGGAAGAGGAGTGTTCATCAAATCACTCCCCAATGTCATGCAGGCAACTCATCTTTGATGCTGAGTACCTAGAGGTGACTTTCAGTATTGTAGGTCCAAGCACCTCACCAAGCAAGTCAAAGAGAAAGCAACTTGCTCTTAGTTCTGAAGAGTCGGATACTAAACGTTCAGCAGGCTTGAAAGAAATATTGATCAAGCCTGAAGAGATTTACCGACGCACTCGGATTCGAACCGGAGTAATTTCTCTAAACTACTACAATTTGCTAGCTAGAGGGATTGAAGGGATGATGAGCACTTTGCCAACACACAGTCCCATTCATCCAACTCTTACATGGAGATAGAAGCCTCCGTATATATGCTTGATATTCCGGAAGAGATATCCAGAAAATTTGAAGAGCAAGCTTAAGTTCAACAAGCGCAACACGAGATGCTTCAAGCCCAAAAAGAGTCTATCAACAATCTTAAGCAGACGGTGGCTCTTTTGCTTAAAAAGTCTATGTAAAGTCTGAAGACTAAAGCATCTTCCCATGAAAGCAAGAATAAAAAGAAAAAGGGTGAAAACTCTATCTCCAAACACTCTAATGACAATGAAAACAACTTTGGATATGAAAATCATGAGTATTCTTCTGAAGAACCGGAGAACTCAAAAATTGAAGATAATCATGCCAGAAGGATGAATGAGCTCAGGAAATGCCTAGAGGCTATCTCAAATTGAAGCAATCTTTAAGAAGGGGGGTGGTCAGTGTTGACACTTCAAAAAAGACAAGCTCCCGGGCAGTACTTCAATCGGTCTGAACTATGTCTGCACTCGATAACATGTACAAAAGTCAGAATTATGGACGAGCTGATGACCAGTTATATACCTGCTCTAGAGGCCATAGCAGGCCTACAAGGCTAGGTTTGTTCAACATCTAGTCTCGCATGAGCCCAAACGGGGCTAGTTTCGCTCATAGCCTTGTCAAAAGACCGAAGTCACTAGCTTCACACGAAGCTTCAATCAGCCCCGCTGAAGGCTAACCTTAGCTTCGCTGGAAGCTTTCTCACCAACTTCGCTGGAAGTGTGGTCCAGCTCTGCTCTGAGTAAAGTTTCTAGTTTGCCTGAAGCTTCACCTAGCCCATCAAATGAGCTAACTTCTAGCCTCAATTGAAGCCATGAATAAAGCTTCGCCTGAAGCTTTTAAGATGAACTTCGCATGAAACTCATACCTAGCTCTGCCGCGAGCTTTTTCAGATCATCAATTGACCGTTTCAAAATCTCACAGGGGAGTAATAGGTGAACTCCACTACTTTAGCAGCATTAATGCCAATTTAAGTGGGCGGTTACATTCGCCCATTTCATCCCACGTTAAGTGGAGAAAAATAAGCCGCAATGGCTATTAGTAGCTCGCACGAACCTCCCAGCTTCGCCTGAAGCTTGTATTTAGCCTCGTAGCAAGGCTATTTTGAGCCTCACGCGAAGCTAACAGACTGATTCATTCTTGCTGAATTCAAGGGGCAGTTACACTCCTATATTTTACTATAAATAGCCTCTTGCAAGAGAGAAGAAGGGTTGAAAAAATTTGGAGATCTAAGAGACCTTTAACCCAAAAGTGTCCTCTTTCTTTTGAGCTTCCAAAGCTCTAGAGACTCAACTTTCTTTCATCCAGGGTCCTAACACTCTAAGTCTTCTACCTTCAGAGGATTTTTGAAATCAGACGAGAGGAAAATTCTCTCAAGAAGGCTTGAACATCCGACCGATTGTATCATCAACGGGATAAAGTGATCGTGCGCTGATTAGATTCCTATCGGCATACCTTTCCAGAAATCTCTGAGGAGATCTACTTGTAATCTTTCTTTTTACCTTTAAAGAATTACCTGTAATTTCTCTCCTCAATCCTTTTGTATGTTTTCCCGGATAATCAATGGAAAATAAGATAGCGACTATGCTGGGGAACAGTCTTCTTCCGCAATTAGAAGATGATGTTGCAATGCAACAGTCAGAGTACTGAACCCATCACCGCTAAAAATTGGTCATCCCCTTTGACCAAGAGAAGTTTGAGGAACTCCTCTCTGGGGGTGATCCAACACCTCATGCACGGAAGCATAGGAAGGTCTCTATAGCCAAATCTCCACTAGCTACAGATCAGAAAGCAGCTTTGACTGAGGTCGTGTCCATGCCTATACCAGCCACATGCCCGGTTAAGCGAGACTCGCTCCAATTCCCTTCAGCCTCAACTGAAGCTAAGTTGACACCATGTAAATATGTTGGCCTATGGGAAGCCAAGCAGGTTTCACGCAAACCTAGAACTGCTCAGAGTAAGCGAATTTAACGGGCGAAGCCAAGAGCCCCTCTGCACGAGGCTTTAAGCAAAGTTGAAGCTTAATCTCGCCTCACGCGTGAAGAAAAGGGCAAAGCACCCCTAAGTGTTGATGGCGTTGCTTACGTAGTTTCGACACGGGGCGCTCAAAGTCCCCTTAGCCGCGAGGCTGAATTGGGCGCGCAAATGCAAAGTTAAACGCGAAGCCTCGTTGGTTTCGCCTAACCAGAGAGCGCTTCTTTCCAGCGCTGACTTCGCTCCTTTGAGCGAAGTTAAGGGCGTGCCTCCAAGTGCTGATAACGTTGCTTATGCAGCTTCAGTACCTAAGCGTACTAATAAAATCCCTAGCCGCAAGGCTAGAACTAAAGCACTGTGTAGTGATAATCACCTTCGCCTCAGCGTGAATATCAAAGTGCCACTGTGCGCTAAAAGCGAAGCTACCACGGCTTCGCTCCCAGCGCTTTCCAACGCTAAGCTTGCACCTGGGGGCAGATTTAAAAGATTAGTTTCGTCGAGTGAAGCTAATGTTACAGGTGGAGTTGTTTTAACTTCACCTGTAATTAAAGAGAGAAGCTTCAATGCTAGAGTCTCCAGCTTTAACAGCCTAGTACACGACCTCCTCGAGTCTCTGTACTAGACCACTTAAACTCAGTTAATCCTGATCTATGAGAGTTCTTAACTAACAAATGAAAGTCTATTGTGAAGAACTAAGGCATACTTCTCTCTCCTGCTGTGAACAAGCAGGGTGCCAGTTGGTGACAGTCCATTGCCGATTAGGGCCAGTCCTCGCCACACTTCCAGCCCGATAATCAGTTTTCAACCAACTATCGATTCAAGCTCTTGTGAAATCTTAGTAAAAGAATAAAGCACGAAATATGTTAGATCTTCCCTCAGCATCCGTCAACATGATTGGGAGGGGCGCGAACCGTTCAGGGCCAGACGAGGGAGACGTGATACTAACTCTCCTTTGTTCAGTTCTCTAGATTAAGACTATAGTCCCTGTTGGGCTAAGTCTTAATAGGACTAGAGGGCGCATTCTGAGGCACAAGGTCCAGGGTAACAATATCTTATAATTATGAACAACCGTCCTCTTCAATTGGGGTGATATCACCAGAACCACTGAAAAGTCTCTTCCAATGGTCTGATGATGAGGGAGAAGCTAGTGGATATGCCTCTTTAGTAACAGTCAGCTCTGTGCAGACAGGTAGAGTGTCGGCTAACATGATCGACAACAATAATGATGACCTTCACCAATGGATGGAGGCTCAAGAATAAACTTTCAGGGCACAGCAAGAAGCTTTGGACAATATTCAACAGATGCTAGCTCAGCTCCTGACCAACCGGAATAACAATGACACCAGAAGCAATCATAATGAGGAGGAACATAATGATGATAAACGGCCTAAGACTGAGAAGTCGAAGGAAAGTTTTTCAATTGATGTCGAGGTCATTAAAGGCATCCAGAGTCAGATTGCATCCCCAGTTCAGAGGGATGAACTGAAGAAGGTAGGTATGACTCGCCCTTATCCACTTGAATGGGATTCAGTACTATACCCGCCGAAATTCAAGCCACCAACATTACAGACGTATGATGGTAAGAGCTCACTGATCGGCAAAAAGAAAGCACTAAATAAAAGAAGGAAGTGTGGGTTGATGTTACTACTTTTGCGATTCTTCCGTAGTAGCGAAGTGGCTATACGGGTCGTATCCACAAGGAGGGAGAGCGATGGAATCTTGATGCGGCTTTTATGTTCAAGACGAAAGAAAGTTCTTGTTTCCAAATAAAGAATTGAAAAGTGAAAGAAGTTGTTTTTAAGAATTGTTGGAAAATGTTTTGGTGGTTTGTAAAAGTGATTTTTTTCTTAGTTGTAAAAATGCATGGCTAACTTTCTACTAAGTGCTCCCACTAATTTCTAACTTTTTGAAGATAGCCTCACGATGGATCATAGGCAAACACAACCCTTGTGCATTGGAACTATTCACGTGGAAATCGAGTGAAAGTTCATCCTAAAACTTAGCCTTACACGGCAAAAACTCGGACATTCCCTTATCAAGATCCAATAGAAGGCGAGAATAAGGGAAGACTCGAGTGCACTATTGGTATCGGCAAAGTTAAAAGGAAAAGTCTCTAACTTATAATAACAAGTAAAGTATACAACTCATAGATCATCAAAACTCATTAAGCATGAAGTATAAGAAAGTAGATACTTGTAGGTAAATTAGAGTTAGAACCCTCGTCTTAAGATGCCATAGCTCTCATTTGCACAAGGCTTGTTTGGCACTATTGACTCATGCGGGTTATCAAACAAGTGTTAGAAATTAGTGGGTTAGTAGTTAGTTAGCCATGCTAAATGAAAAAGTTAGTTAGCCATAAAAGTAAAAGAAACAACAAAGTAGAAGAAGTGGAAAGAGGGAGTTACACTACAAGAAAACAAAAGAAAAGAAAAGTTAAAGAGAGGAAGTTAAACTACAACAAAGTAAAAGAGAAGAAGTGGAGAAGAAAGAAGTTACACTACAACAAGTAAAAGTAAATGCAAAGACAAGTAAATGGAAAGAAGGAAGAGAAGTAGTACTTGTATTATCTTGTCACCCTTCAAATACAACACTTTACACACTCTCTCTTTCACTTTAATGGCTAAAACCTAAAACTAGAAGAAGAATAACAACAACTACAAACTAAAAACAAGATTACAAAATTTGCTTAAACTCTGATCTCCTCCACTGAAGACCCCTGGGGGGCTTTTATAGGCACCAGGGCAAAGGGGGCCACGTGCACAGCACGTGGCCCAAAACTGAAGCGCGCGCGCACCAAGATGGCCGCGGAAACGCGGCTTGGGCCGCGTTTCCGCGGCCAAGCCAAGGCGGCGCGCGCCCAGTTTTGGGTAGCGCGTCGCCCAGACTGTCTTCTGACCACCTGGACTCCTGGATTTACGATTTGACTCTCTGGGCTGACAAAATCTTCACTCTAAGGTCAATGGCTACTTGGTAGGATCTTAATCACCAATTAAATGGTGATTTAGGTTTTCTTCTTCATTTGAACACCATGGACCTAGAATCAAGGAAGCAAGGTATTATTAGCAGAATTTATTATCAAATAAATGTGAGAATGTGATGAAAATTATGCAAAATTAGAGACTAATCACACCCCCCACACTTATCTTTTTGCTCGTCCCGAGCAAAAAAATAAGAGAATTATTATATCACTTTCGCAGGTGACGCGATTGCACTGAGCATGTGCAACAAGCCTTTAAACCTCTAGGTTTCCCCTAGAGGAGGAGTGTTGTCTCCTGAGGGTTTTCAGCGGATTGCACCCACAAAATCCAATAAGTAAAGAAAAGAAGTTAGTTGTTAGAAGTTTTTTTTTTTTTGAAAAAGAAGTTTCAATCATCTAAGTAAAAATGACCGAATGATGTAAGAATTAAGTTTAACCCTCATAAGTCCTCTTATACTTTAGCCTCCATAAAAGAAGAAACTTTGGTTTTTCTTTAAATTTAGAAAGGATCTTGTACTTCTAACTCATTCTTTTATTTTGTTTTAGATAGATATGCATAATGTGTAAGTGTGATGTGCTTGGGATTTTTCAACTCAACCTTGAATATCATTTAATTTTATTAATATTTACTTATTATTCTTGGTTCCATTAGGCTTTCTACTTCACTTATGTAACACATATCAAACCGATGACTCCCAAACCAGATGGTCTTAGGGCACCAGGTGGAAAACACCCTTCAGATCAAATATGCAAGTGGAGTAGGCCACGAAATCAAGATTTATTTATATATAGGATTTTTATTTTTAATTTTATTTATTTATTATTATTTTTTTAGCGTGAGTAATCATGCTTCTTGAGGCACAATTATCCAGCTTCTCTCTTTTTTTTCAGCGTGAGTAATCATACTTCTTGAGGCACAATTATCCAGCTTTTTTTTTCAGCGTGAGTAATCATGCTTCTTGAGGCACAATTATCCAGCTTTTTTTTTCAGAGTTGTATCTCTAAATCCCAAGCATGTGTGTGTGAATTATGCATATTCTACTAAAGCTAAATAAAAGGTATGAATTATTTTCCTTATCCCTCCTATCTTTTTAGTCAAACCATTCTTTCTTGTTTATTTAGGCAAAAATAAAGATTTATTACTAAGGTTCCCATAATTCCTACAATCTTTTGGTATTTTTATAAAGAGTATGAAATTTCTTTTCAATCTGGAGTTTTTTTTTTTGGTTTTTGTTTTTTTTGTTTTTTTTGAAGAAAAAGAAAGAATAAAAGGAAAAAGAAAAAGTGTTAGCACCCCCCACACCTATCTAATGCATTGTCCTCAATGAATGCATATGAAAATGCAAATACAATACATAGGGGAAGAAATGATGTCACCGTCTTCGTGGACTCGGGCCGGCCAAATGCGAATAGGCTAAAGAAATGTCAAAAAGAATGTACACGGGGTAAGCATATAAACATTTTTTTTTGTTTTTTGTTTTTTTTTAGTTGTTTGTGGTGGTTAGGTGTATGATGGGGCAAAAAGAGTCAGCACACTATCATCTGGAATCATCGGCTCAGTGGTCAAGAAGGGCTTCAGTCTTTACCCATTTACTTTAAATTCCGTGTTATTTTTAGGATCTGCAATAAGCACGGCACTGTGTGGGAAAACAGTGCGCACAATGAACGGTCCCAACCAACGAGTTTTTAGTTTCTCCGCAAAAATATGAAGCCTAGAATTGTACAACAGAACCCTATCTCCCAGGGCAAAGTTTTTCCGGGTTATGAATTGGTCATTGAAAAGTTTGGTCCTGCTCTTGGTGATTCGTGCACTCTCATAAGCTTCATTCTGTATCTCCTCTAATTCAGAAATCTGCAGTTTCCAAAGTTTACCGGCCTTGGTCAGGTCAAAGTTGAGTTGCTTAATTGCCCAGAGGGCCCGGTGTTCTAATTCTACTGGCAGATGACAGGCTTTTCCAAACACGAGTCTGTAAGGAGACATCCCCAGAGCTGTCTTAAATGCGGTACGGTAAGCCCACAATGCATCATTGAGCTTAACCGACCAATCCTTTCGGTTTTGTCCGACAGTCTTTTCCAGAATGAGCTTGATCTGTCGGTTGGTGACTTCTACCTGCCCATTTGTCTGGGGATGATACGGGGTTGATAACTTGTGATTGATGGAATATCTTCGCATCAGAGTTTCAAAAACTCTATTGCAGAAATGTGATCCATTATCACTAATTATCGCTCTCGGGGTGCCAAATCGGGAGAAGATGTTATCTTTAAGAAATTTGACAACCACTTTGTTGTCATTCGTCTTGGTCGGCACAGCTTCTACCCATTTAGAGACATAATCAACAGCAACCAAAATGAATTGGTTACCGAAGGAGTTGGGGAATGGCCCCATGAAATCGATACCAAACATCAAAGATTTCAACTTCAAGGATCGGGTTCAGGGGCATCATGTCTCTTCTAGAAATTTTCCCGATTTTCTGACAATTTGCACATGACTTGCAAAATGATATGAATCCTTGAACAAAGTGGGCCAGTAGAACCCACTTTGTAGAACCTTCTCTGTAGTCTTACGGGGACCGAAGTGTCCTCCGCATGCAAGATCATGACAAAAGCTGAGCACACTCCTCTGTTCCTCCTCGGGTATGCATCGTCTAATTATTTGGTCTGGACAATACTTAAAAAGATACGGTTCTTCCCAGAAGAAGTACCGTACTTGGGCAAAGAAGCGGTATTGGTCTTGCTTTGTCCAGTCAACGGGTAATTGTCCCGTGGCCAGGTATTAACGATGTCAGCATACCAGGGTTCCTTAAGAATGGCTAGGATGTGCTCATCAGGGAAATCCTCGTTGATCGGAGCTTGGATGGTTGGTGCATTCGGAATTCGTGAAAGATGATCAGCAACCACATTTTCAATACCTCGTTTATCCCGGATTTCTAAGTCAAATTCTTGAAGTAAAAGGATCCACCGAATCAGTCGGGCTTTTGCTTCCTTCTTGGTCATGAGGTATTTCAGAGCCGAGTGATCCGTGAAAATCACCGTTTCGAACCTAACAAGTAGGTCCGGAATTTTTCTAACGCAAAGACAACGACCAAGAATTCCTTCTCAGTCGTTGTATAGTTCTGTTGGGCGTCATTCAAGGTCCTACTCGAATAGTAAATCATGTGCTGCCTATTATCGATGCGCTGTCCTAGAATAGCACCAATTGCAAAATCAGATGCATCACACATGATTTCAAATGGCTGGGCCCAATTAGGAGCAGAAATGATAGGTGCAGAAATCAGTTCTTGCTTAAGCCTCCCCCAAGACTTGAAACATTCATCATTGAAGTCAAAGGGCACGTCCTTAGCGAGCAGGTTAGTTAAGAGCCTCGCAATTTTGCTAAAGTCCTTAATGAACCGTCGGTAGAACCCAGCATGCCCTAAAAAGGATCTAATATCCTTGATGCTTTTGGGTGATGAGAGCTTAGCAATCACTTCTACCTTAGCCTTATCCACTTCTATGCCTCTTCTCGAAATCTCATGGCCCAAGACAATCCCCTGTCTCACCATAAAATGGCATTTTTCCCAGTTTAGAGTTAGGTTCTTCTCAATGCATCTTTGTAGCACTAACTCTAAGTGATGAAGACATTGATCAAATGAATCACCATAGATGGAGAAGTCATCCATGAAAATCTCAAGAAAACGTTCCACCATATCAGAGAACAAACTAAGCATGCACCGTTGGAACGTTGCAAGAGCATTGCACAATCCAAAAGGCATGCGCCTATAAGCAAAGGTTCCGAACGGGCAAGTGAACGTTGTCTTTTCCTGGTCTTCTGCAGCAATGGGGATTTAATTGTATCCCGAGTACCCATCCAGAAAGCAGTAGTACTCATGTCCAGCCAAACGCTCAAGCATTTGGTCGATGAAGGGTAGCGGGAAATGGTCTTTACGGGTAGCAGCATTCAACTTCCTGTAGTCGATACAAATACAAACCTTGGTAGGCAATCTTGTTTATACCAACTCTTTTTCCTCATTTTCTACTACCGTAAAGCCAGCCTTCTTTGGGACCGCATGAACCGGGCTAACCCATTGGCTATCAGAAATGGGATAAATGATCCCATTATCTAATAGTTTCAGAATTTCAGCCTTCACTGCCTCTTGCATGAGAGGGTTAAGCCTGCGTTGTGGGTCCCTCCTAGGAGTTGCTTCATCAACTAAATGGATTCTATGTTGCACTATGGCTGAAATTATTCCATTGATGTCCTTCATTGTCCATCCAATGGCTTCCCTATGTCTTTCCAGAATAGACATTAAGCTGTCCTCTTGTTGCTCAGTCAGGTGGGATGCTATGATGACTGGCAAGGTGTCCTTTCCGCCCAGGTAGGCGTACTTGAGATGTTTAGGCAGGGCTTTCAACTCTAGGGAAGGTGTTGCTTCATTGGAGGGAATCTCTGGGCTTTCGATCCTAAGATGGGGTACACTGGGGCTTGATGCCCAATCCACTGCTGAATCTATGATCTGGTCTAGATTAAAATCCTCAGCCTCCAGATCAAACTCTGCCTCAGCTTCTATCTCCATACATTCCTCATGTTCACTGGTCAGGTTTTCAATAGAATTGACCTCAAATGTCTGATCATTGACATCCCTAGGTTGTCTTCCAAGATTGAAGACATTGACTTCCTTCGTCATGTCTCCGAAAGTTAATCGCATGGACCCGTTCCTACAGTTGATTATGGCATTGGCTGTAGCAAGGAATGGGCGCCCTAAGATGACGGGAGTTTGAGACCTAAGATTGGACACAGGTTGGGTCTCAAGCACAATGAAGTCAACGGGGTAAATGAAATCCCCGACCCGGATGAGGACATCTGTGATTTCCCCCTTTGGATCTTCACAGATCGGTCAGCTAGATGAATGGTGACTCGAGTTGGGCTTAGCTCACCCAACCTAAGTTGCTGGTATACTGAGAGAGGCAACAAGTTGATACTTGCTCCCAGGTCAAGAAGCGCTCTACTGATTTCGGTCTGTCCCATGGTGCAGGAAATGGTGGGACATCCGGGATCCTTGTATTTCACCGGAATGGGACCAGACAGAATTTCGCTTATGTTAGTGGCCAAGAACACTTTCTTGGGCACATTGGTCTTTCTCTTCTTAGTACACATATCCTTCAGAAATTTGGCATAAGCCGGGACTTGTTGGATAGCATCTAGAAGTGGCACATTTAACTTAACCTGGTTGAACATCTCTAGCATTTTCTCCATGTGCATATTTTTATTATTGTTACTAAGCCTATTGGGAAAGGGTGCTACAGGCTTGTGAACTTGTTCAGCAGCTTTGTCCTCGTCAGATGTCTGTGGAGCGGATTGGGAGGAACTAGCAGAGGTGGAGGCTTGAGTGGGATCAGGATGGACTGGACTCTTCTGCTGGTAGACCTGGTTGTCTACCTTCTTTCCAGATCTCAGTGTGTGAACAGCATTACACTGGTTAATTGATGGATCCTGAACTCATATGCTTGGTTGGAGGTTTTTGGGTTAACTAATGGCTGACTAGGCAAAGTACCCTTAGGTCTTTCACTTAGGGAGCTAGCTAACTGGCTCATCTGCAATTTCAACCTTGATATGGCCTGTAAATGACTATTCAGAGTTGACCCTGGTTCTGCATGAAAGCAGCCTGGGACTTAATGAAAGCCTCTATGCTCTCCTCCAATTTACTGATTTTCATTTCCATTAGAGAGCCTTGGGAGGAGGAAGATGGGGCTTGACTGGGAAAGGTGGTGGAGGAGCAGGATGGTGAAAGTTGTTGGAAAAATTAGGTCTGGGAGGATTGTTTGGGGCCCAGGAGAAATTTGGGTGATTCCTCCAGCCGGGATTGTAGGTCTGCGAGTAGGGGTTGTGAGGCGGCTTTGAGTAAGCCGCGTTCATGTGTTCCGGTGGCACTTGCTGGGCATGGAAAACAGGACACTCTTCAAAGACATGGTTCAGTGCCTGACAATATGAACAACCCGAATTGTGAATTGGTGGTGGTGATCTGGTTGACACTAGCAGGCTCTTTTGTTTCTAGAGCCTCTATCCTTCTCATCAGGGTAGCAATCTTAGCCTCGGCAGCTATGGATGATTCTAGAGATAGGAGCCCTCCTCTTGAAGCTATAGATTGTGAATTCCTAGGTTTTTCCGAGGCTGGCTCCCATTGTAGGGTTTTCTCTGCTAAATCCTCAAACAAATCCCAACCCTGATTTTCATCCTTCAGCAAGAACCCTCCCTGACACATCGTTTCTAACAGGGTCTTAGTATGATAATCTAGACCATCGTAGAGAATCTGGCACTGACGCCATTTCTCCACGCCATGATGAGGGCACTGAGCGAGGAGATCTTTGAATCGCTCAAAGTATCTCCAAAATGGTTCACTCGGGTCTTGCTTAAACTGCATGATGTTCTTCCTAATGAGGGCAGTTTTGTGAGTGGGGTAGAATT
This sequence comes from Agave tequilana, assembly GCA_038442645.1. NCBI lineage: Eukaryota > Viridiplantae > Streptophyta > Magnoliopsida > Asparagales > Asparagaceae > Agave > Agave tequilana. Next base: position 117,508 of record JAVJIF010005624.1, read on the forward strand.
TCTTCAAGAAGGCTTTGACGAAATCATCCCAGGTCGTGACTGAATCTGCTGCCAAGCTGTACAACCACTTCTTAGCTAGGTCCTTTAGGGAAAAAGGATGAAACGTAACCTAACGACATCATCTCCTAGCTGGGGTATATGCATCATGAGGCATACTTCTTCAAATTCCCTAACAAAGAAGTATGCGTCCTCTGATTCTAAACCATGAAATTTGGGAAGAGTGTTAATGAATTGGGGCTTTAATTCAAAATTATTGCCATTTGCTTCAGGAAGTTTTATGCAAGATGGAAGTGAAGTTCTGATCGGGTAAAATCTATCCTGAAGTGATGCCATCACGGTTCTGGATGCAAGGGTAGAGAAGTGTTTCTTGTTAATCTGGAAGTTGACGGATCTCTCACCCACTCTTGCATGCAGCACACCACAACCAACGTGAAAATAACAAACAATCGAAAAAGAACTAAAAACAAACAAAAGAAAGAAAAACAACCACAAGCCTTAGTCTAAGGTACCTGGACCTAGACGACTCCTAACTGGTCGATTCTCCGGGGAAGGTTGTTGCAGGAACTCGACTACAAGCTAATCGGCCAGGAAAGGGCAAAGCTCGGGGGGAGGTATCCGGGCAGAGCCACGAGCCTAATTACGCCAAACACGGAGCTTTCGAGGTTTTACCTCTCAATCCACTTTCCTTAGATACCGATTTTACAGGAGTATAGTTCTTACAATTTTCAACCTCGGTTAATCTCTTAGTGAGTCCGAGATGTCCCTAGGGCCAACGTCTATTGATTTTTAGTTAAGGCTTGGGAAAATGTGAGTGCACTTGGAGATGATTTTTGAGCTAAGGAAGGGTGATGAAATCCCCACCTTATCTTGTTTATTTGGGTTTTGCCCTTAAAGTCAATTGTGCAAGTGTACAGTTTATTCACAACAAGGTAACACTCAAAGCGGTAAATCACTTCAGAATGTTGGTCCTATTCTATATGAATGCACACGTACCTTGTCTCCAGCACTCTTCAACAGAAATTGAAATGAATTGAAATAGACACGTGCCCTAAATGCAAAAGTCTAATCCAATTTTCAATTAAGCAACAAGTAAATTTCTGTTGAATTTATTACACATGCATATGGTGAAGCATCCAAGGAAACTAAGAATTTAGAAAGCAAAATATTTTTTTTTAGCGGCGCTCGGCAACCCTGCAAACGAGTTTGTTAGTACTTCAATCGGAAAAACTCGCTTTTACACGAATTTTTCCGAGGGCAAATGAATCCTCGCGCAATGTCCTTGGCCACCTCCTTCGCTTCCCGTGATGGTGAGCTCCTTGGTACTTCTCCTACACACAAAAAGAACAATCTTTAGTAGTGAACAATAAAGTCGTTCCCTCCCCGGCAATGGCGCCAAAATTTGATCGGCAAAAAGCAAGCACTAAATAAAAGAAGGAAGTGTGGGTTGATGTTACTGCTTTTGCGATTCTTCCGTAGTAGCGAAGTGGCTATACGGATCGTATCCACAAGGAGGGAGAGCGATGGAAGCTTGATGCGGCTTTTATGTTCAAGACGAAAGAAAGTTCTTGTTTCCAAATAAAGAATTGAAAAGTGAAAGAAGTTGTTTTTAAGAATTGTTGGAAAATGTTTTGGTGGTTTGTAAAAGTGATTTTTTTCTTAGTTGTAAAAATGCATGGCTAACTTTCTACTAAGTGCTCCCACTAATTTCTAACTTTTTGAAGATAGCCTCACGATGGATCATGAGCAAACGCAACCCTTGTGCATTGGAACTATTCACGTGGAAATCGAGTGAAAGTTCATCCTAAAACTTAGCCTTACACGGCAAAAACTCGGACATTCCCTTATCAAGATCCGATAGAAGGCGAGAATAAGGGAAGACTCGAGTGCACTATTGGTATCGGCAAAGTTAAAAGAAAAAGTCTCTAACTTACAATAACAAGTAGAGTATACAACTCATAGATCATCAAAACTCATTAAGCATGAAGTATAAGAAAGTAGATACTTGTAGGTAAATTAGAGTTAGAACCCTCGTCTTAAGATGCCATAGCTCTCATTTGCACAAGGCTTGTTTGGCACTATTGACTCATGCGGGTTATCAAACAAGTGTTAGAAATTAGTGGGTTAGTAGTTAGTTAGCCATGCTAAATGAAAAAGTTAGTTAGCCATAAAAGTAAAAGAAACAACAAAGTAGAAGAAGTGGAAAGAGGGAGTTACACTACAAGAAAACAAAAGAAAAGAAAAGTTAAAGAGAGGAAGTTACACTACAACAAAGTAAAAGAGGAGAAGTGGAGAAGAAAGAAGTTACACTACAACAAGTAAAAGTAAATGCAAAGACAAGTAAATGGAAAGAAGGAAGAGAAGTAGTACTTGTATTATCTTGTCACCCTTCAAATACAACACTTTGCACACTCTCTCTCTTTCACTTTAATGGCTAAAACCTAAAACTAGAAGAAGAACAACAACAACTACAAACTAAAAACAAGATTACAAAATTTGCTTAAACTCTGATCTCCTCCACTGAAGACCCCTGGGGGGGCTTTTATAGGCACCAGGGCAAAGGGGGCCACGTGCACAGCACGTGGCCCAAAACTGAAGCGCGCGCGCGCCAAGATGGCCGCGAAAACACGGCTTGGGCCGCGTTTTCGCGGCCAAGCCAGGGCGGCGCGCGCCCAGTTTTGGGTAGCGCGTCGCCCAGACTGTCTTCTGACCACCTGGACTCTTGGATTTACGATTTGACTCTCTGGGCTGACAAAATCTTCACTCTAAGGTCAATGGCTACTTGGTGGATCTTAATCACCAGCTAAATGGTGATTTAGGTTTTCTTCTTCATTTGAACACCATGGACCTAGAATCATGGAAGCAAGGTATTATTAGCAGAATTTATTATCAAATAAATGTGAGAATGTGATGAAAATTATGCAAAATTAGAGACTAATCACTCACCGAACCAACATATCTATTACTTCCGGTCCCAGACTGGTAATGTAATAGATTATGATGCCATCATGGCCAGATTGTTTATCGGTACTCTCAAAGGAGTGGCCTTCGACTGGTTCAGAAGCCTTTCACTGGGTTCCATCAATTCTTGGATCGATTTGGAGACTCGGTTCCTCTCTCGCTTCTATGAGGATGACATCGAGGTAACCATAAATAAACTTCTTTTCGCAATGTAAAAGAAAGGAGAATCGGTCTGTGATTACATTGTAAGATTCAGGAATCTATCTCTGATATGTCCAGCAAGAATGCCATTGCTTATGTTATTGCAGACATACATGCACAACTTCCTGGACCAAGTAGAGATTCGCATGGGGGCTGTTAAGGCCCACACTTGGAAAGAGCTTATTGAGCAAGCTGAAATAGCTGAGAAGTCGGCCAAAAAGTTTGAGCCTTTCATGCTTAAAGGAAAATGGGGTGTGAACAACAAAGGACGCGGTAAAATGGCACAATCTTCCCAATCAAAAGGGAAAGAAATCATGTCTGTGGAGTTGTTGGGGAAAACTCCTCCAAAAACCAAGAAGAGTGGCGCCAGTAATCAGGAGTTCAAGTTTTATCCGAAACAGTACTCCTTCAAAGATGAGCAGGTGGTTACAATATTCTATTTGCTCCAAAAGGGTAATAAGTTGAAGCTGCCAGAGGTTGGACGCCCTAATGAAGTGGGACGCACAAACGATCCCAATTATTGCCTCTTTCATAGGATGGTTCACCATCCTACCAACAAATACTTTGTCCTCAAGGACAAAATTCAGGCTTTGATCGATGCCGGAGTTCTAAATTTAAAATCAGAGCAGAAGAAAGTCACTGCAAATATGGTGACTCTTGAGTTCGGTACTTTTCCGAAGGTTACTATCCCCGACAGACATGCTCCAGCGCCATAGGCACGACTGGAGGTAAGTAATCCTCTAGTAAAGCAGCAGGAGGCTAAAGGTCTCATTCCAATATCATTGAAGACTGGGGAAATTATGTGGTTGCACCCAAATCTTGCCAACGATGAATAATGGGACTCAAAGAAACCCAATCCAAAGGGAAAATCCTGCAACGTCGTCTCTGTTTTGCCAGATAATGACAGCATAACAGTAGCTTTTCTCAGTGACTCTGAAGATAAGAAGCATGCTTTGGCAGTACAGGACGTTGAACCCCAACCAACAGGTACTCGGTCTGGGAAGTCATACCTGAGGCAGTACGAGAAGATCACTGACGAGACACAACAGCCAACGACGTTAGAGGAAATACATGTTCTGGCTTCAGTTCCAACACCAGGAAAAGAAAAGTAGAAAGAAGTCCAATTTTACCGAGTATTGAAGAAAACTTCAGGCCCGAGATTTGATGCCCCTTTCCGCTTTGATATATTGGCACAACTAGCCAATATTTCAGCTCGGATCACTATACACGAGATGCTTCGCCTCTTGAAAGAGACAAAAGAGGCACTCAGGGACGCGCTGGCTAATTCAGAATTATTTCTGATACATATGCCAGAGGCCTCTGAAGATGACAGTCAACCCTTTACCCTGCATGTCATCATGTACGCTGAAAATATCTGCCATCACCTTCACTGCTGAGGACATGCTCCTCAAAGACAATAAATATGATCGACCATTGTATTAAATTGGATATATAAGTTCTACGTGCATTGAGAGGGTACATGTTGATCTAGGGTACGTACTCAGCATCATTCCTAAAAGGCTCCTCTACTTTCTTGAGATACCGCTGAATAGATTTCAGTAACGACTACTACGATATATGGCTTCAATGCAGGATTTAGTCACCCATTGAGAAAGATTCGGCTTCGCTGTCAAATTGGGGACCTAAAATCGGAAGTGACATGTTATGTCATCAGCACTGACACGTCATACAATCTATTACTTGGGCAGCCTTGGATTCACGCTAATTGGATCGTTCCTTCCACTCTGCATCAGTGTTTCAAGTACATGGAAGATAATGCAATAGTACGAACGGTGTTTGCTAAAAAACAGCTGTTCAAGAGAGTTGAAAACTTTTTACTGATGCTATCCTCTATCAGGAAGCCAATGAAGTAGCAAAAGAATCGTTACTTGAAGATGACGATAGCGGCAATGAAGCGGATTCGGAGTCACAGGAAGACACGCCAGCTACTTTTGCCTTCAAACGAATTATAGCATAATTTAACGATCCTAAATGTAACAATCCCATTAAGGATGATGGTGAATGGGCGATCAATAAGAATGTCACTTTTGATTATCCTGAGAATGTTGATTTGTTTAAATCTGTAGACGATACCTCCCTGCACATGCCCTTGTCCATGTTAAGCATGGCAAATGCGCCTGTAGAGAATGGAGAAGGGTCTGCCTTTGTGATCCCTCCATCCAAAAAGAGTCAATCACTGATAATATTTGGTAGGGTCTAACCCCGAATGCCTACAATTACAGACTCGGGTTCAGACTCAGAGCCCCCGCAAATTTTCCATTATGCATGATCAGCGCATCATATGATAAGTAAATGGGGTATAATCTATAGCGTGGGAATAGCTTGAATTTCAGAAATGGATGACGTGGTCTTCTACAGACTTTCATGCCGAAAAGGAAGCCAGCAAATTATTATGATAAAACACGCATGGGGGTGGGATATATTACACCTCCCGCTCTGTTTCAGTCCGAAGGAGATGAATCTCTCCCGTCACATTCCTCCATTTCATCTGAGTGGGAATCAGATGTCAGTATGGAGGTGCTTTTCAAAAACCTCTTCGTTAATATGACTTCAATCAATCAATTGGAGCATGAGGAGGCTATTAAAACGTTTGACGTTGAGCCATGGGCTCTGCAACTCGATCTCCAGTGGGAGAAGCAATTTGAACAACGTGAACCGTCTACTGAGGATAAGGTAATTCAGGTTTATGTGGGTAGTCGAGATCACCCTAAACCCATCTCTTTAAGTGAAAGTTTATCACTTACAGAAAGAGAAGAATTGATAGCTCTTATAAAGGAGTATATCGATGTCTTTGCAAGAAATTATGAAGATATGCCTGGTCTTGATCCGCAAATAGCCATGCATCAATTCAACATTAAGCCTGACGTCAAGCCAGTAAAACAACGACAACGGTGGTTTCGCCCTGATATCATGGAAGCTATTGAAGCTGAAGTCTATAAACTCATCGAATATGATTTCATACGGGAGGAACAATACCTAGATTGTGTTGCTAGCATTGTCCCCGTTCTTAAAAGAATGAAAAAATTCTGAATCTTTATTGACTATCGCGATCTTAATGCAGCCTGCCCTAAAACGAGTTCCCACTGCCCATCAGTGATGTCATAATTGACAATATCTGTGGCTTTGAGAGAATATCTTTTGTGGATGGCTTCTCAGGGTACAACCAGATCAAGATGTACCTAGATGATGAAAAGCATATTTCATTTCATACACCATTGGGGGTATACTATTATACTATTATGCCCTTCGGATTAAAGAAGCTGGAGTAACCTACCAACGTGCAATGAGCACAATTTTCCATAACCACCTCCGAAAAATGTCAGAGTGTTATGTTAACCATATTGCTGCCAAAAGTCGCGATAAAAATGATCATCTTCGTGACTTAAAAACAATGTTCGATATAATGCGAGCCTATCAGCTGAAAATGAACCCAACAACGTCCTTCTTAGGTGTTTCAAGTGGCAAGTTCCTAGGATTCATTGTCATATCAAAAAGAATCCATCTTGATCCGGACAAGGTCAAAGCTATTCAGAGCATGCAACCATCTAAAAATCTCAAGGAACTTAGGGGTCTGCAAGGTAGGTTGGCCTATATCTGAAGATTCATTGCAAATCTCTAGGGTCGTTGTTAACCATTCATCTGGCTTATGAAAAAAGGTGTCTCTTTTTTATGGGATAAATCTTGCCATGAGGCTTTCAAAGATATTAAAGTATACCTTACTAAGCCTCCAATTCTGGTTGCTCCCACATAAGGAAAATCATTTTTTCTCTATTTAAAAGTTATGGACCATTCTCTAGGTGCTCTTCTTGCCCAAAAGAATGACAAAGGTTATGAACATGCCATTTACTATCTGAGCAAAACCCTGATAGGAGCTGAGTCCCGGTATAACCCAATTGAGAAAGAATGTTTAGCTGTTGCCTTCGCTGTTCAAAAGACGCGACATTACTTGGTTGGTCAGACTATACATGTCATTTCCAGAGTTAATCCCTTGCATATCTTCATGATAAACTAGGATCACTGACTTCGAAGTTAACTAAGTGGGCCATCCTCCTATGTCAATACAACTTGCTCTTTGTCCCTCAAAAGACGGTCAAGGGTCAGCCCTTGCAAACTTTCTAGCAGCTCATCCAGTATTGGAGAGCTCAAAGCTTCATGAAAATATTCCAGATGAGCTTTTTGAATCCAATATGATCTCAGATGACGAAGTGTGGCAAATGTTCTTTGATGGAGCATCAAGAACATGCCCCAAAGGTAAGATAATCACTGGTGTGGGGTGGTATTTATCTCGCCACAAAATCATGTCCTTCCTCGGACATTTTCATTGACAACACCTTGTTCTAATAATGTAGCAGAATATAATACCCTGCTCATCGGCCTTCAGCTCGCTCATGAAATGGGGATACAATATCTCGAGGCTTATGGTGACTCAAAGCTGATCATCAATTAGCTCAAAGGAGAATACGAGGTTTGACATGAAGACTTGGTACCTTATCACCATGCAGTCATCAAAATGGCCAATTCATTTGATGGCTTTTACATGTGTCTCATTTTCAAAATGCTAAGACAGATGCTTTGGCTGCACTAGCGGCTACATTGGTCTTACCTATTGATGCAACTTATCATCTTACGGTGGTCGCTCGACGCTTTATCTGCCTGAAGCATGTGTTGAAAATTAATGAAGTCCATGCAACCTCATTAGGCTTCGAGTCTAGACATTGGCGGTTTTCCTTCATTGACTATACTTTGCATGACACATTACTGGACGAACCTAAGGAAGCAGCTTCTATCCGACGAAGGTCTCTTCGCTTTTACTATGATCTGATAGTAAAGACACTCTACCACTGCTCATATGACGGTATCTTACTACGTTGCCTCTCTAACTTTAAAGCACAAGAAGTGCTTAGAGAGACACACGATGGTATATGTGGAGCTCATCAACCAGGTCTGAAACTCAAAGATCGATTGCACAGACTCGGTTATTATTGGCCAGCCATGATAGCCGATGCAATCAAATATGCATAAAGGTGTAAAGCCTATCAAATTCACGTAGACTTCATACATCAACCTCCGGAGCTACTTCACCCGACTGTTGCTTCGTGGCCATTCAAGGCGTGGGGAATCGATATCGTAGGACCTATTAGCCCCTCATCAACGAAAGGTCATCGGTTCATCTTAGCAATAACTGACTATTTTTCAAAGTGGGCAGAAGCTATACCACTTATTGAAGTCAAAACTTTCAATGTGATTAACTTCATTAAACACCATGTCATCCATCGATTTGGTGTCCCCAAGCGGATTATTCTTGACAACGGTCCCCACTTTTTAAGCCAAGTATTATATCGGTCTGCAATAAGTACCAAATTTAAAATGTGACTTCAACCGCTTATAACCCTGCTGCTAATGGTTTAGCGAAAGCGTTTAACAAGACAATTATTAAGCTACTCAAGAAATTCATTTCATCAAGCAAACAAGACTGGAATGAGAAGCTAAGTGAATGTCTTTGGGCCTACCAAACTATGGCCCGAATCCCAACAGGCAACACGCCTTTTTCTCTAATATATGGGTGCGAAGCAGTTATACCTCTAGTGATCCAGATGTCGTCGCTACGGGTCGTCTTAGCAATCAAGATGACTAAGGAAGACAACGATCGGCTACGCCTTCAAGAACTTGAAATCCTAAATGAGAGACGACTACAAGCTCAACAACGCATTGAGTTGTACCAAGCTCGGATCTCGAAAGCATTCAATAAGAAGGTTAAATAGAAGGTATTCCAGAAAAGAGACTTGAGTTTAGCCGTCAGACGACCCATCGTCATGACACACAAAACCAAAGGTAAATTTCAACCCAAATGGGAAGGGCCGTTCGTGATAGAAACAGTCTACTCAAATGGAGACTATCGCCTAGCAACTCCAGATGGTGATATACTTGTTTGCGGAGTAAAAGATTTCGATGTAAAGTTTCCTTGAATCAATTGAAAGTTTACAACGGATTAATACTCCGATTACAAGGGAGGGAGGATGTTGAGTCTTGAATCCTCCCTTTGTTTAGTGCTGGGTTCTTCAAGTGGCGGTGGAGAGTGAGTCTTATTCTCCGTTGACCAGATGACCGTCGGGATCGTCAGGGATCTTCTCTTTGGCTGGTAGAAGGAGTAACACAGCTCTATCTACCAAAACTCTCAAAGAGAAGGTAGGCAAAGGGCAACTTGAGCACAGCAAGTTCTCTGAAGGGCTTTTCTCTTTCTTTTCTCCTCCTCCTTGATTGGCCGACCGTTCTCTCTCTGTGGTCTCGATGTTCTCTGTCGGGTTCTGTCCTTCTGTGTGCCTCTTCATAGCGACGGGGCTATTTATAGAGGTTCCAGGGGTAAACGTGCCCCCTAAAAACGCTCCACAACGAGGGGCTGACCTCCCCGCTATGTGGGCGGCGACTGGCCCCATAACCAGGGCGGTTATAACCGAGACGCGGGTGTCGAGCCCACGCGTCTTGGTGCTGAGACGCGGATTTCGAGTCCACGCGCCTTGGTGCTGAGACGCGGATTTCGAGTCCACGCGCCTTGGTGCTGAGACGCGGGTTTTGGACCCTCGCGCCTTGATGTTGAGACGCGGGTGTCAAGCCCACGCGCCTTGATGTTGAGACGCGGGTGTCGAGTCCACGCGCCTTGATGTTGAGACACGGGTGTTGAGCCCACGCGCCTTGATGTTGAGACGCGGGTGTTGAGCCCTCGCGTCTAGAACTTGAGACTCAGGTGTTGAGCCCTCGCGTCTAGAACTTGAGACTCTGCCTTTTAATGGCTTGTCTTTTAGTGATTTTTAGACAGCCTACAGAACCCCCTCCAAAGTTTTCGATATTCCGCAGTTAACTGGGACGGATTTCGAAATACTTTGGACTCTAGCTGAATTCACCTCCATGACTGGACTGTTAATGCTCCGGGTTGATCTTATCTGGAGTTGGTCTTCGTGAGTGTACTGTTGAACTCTTTGAGGCCACCAGAGTTGATCGTGTTGAGTGTCTAGATACACAGTCTAAACCCCCCCGATTGCTTTTAGTCTGTCATGGACGCGCTTTAAGTCAGGAGTGGACGATCGTCTGCTTGTGCCAGTGTACTGTTGAAACTGATTTGCAGAAGCAGGGACTGAACGCCAGTTCTTTTTGAAGAGCAGAGATAGTACTGCTTTACAGACGCGACTTTCATGGGGTGCGCCTTTTGAAATGGAAAACGCGACTGATATTCCATTGGGCAGACGCGATGCTAGGCCGGATTGGAAGGACGCGACCTTTGGAGAGACGCATCCTTTTGTGTACGGGTGCGACTTTCTGGACGCGACCATGGCTGTGCTGACGGGGCACGGCCATCAAAGAGGCGCGCCTGTTGGGTGCGAATCTGTGCCATGTCATGAGTGCACAGCCGCTTGTTCTGGGGAACCGTCGGGACATCACCTTTTGGCGTGCGGACTTCCCGGTTCATTAAATGATCTGTTCCACGCGTCAAGCGATGACTCGTTGCCGAACCAATCGAGCCACGCGCCGCGTATCTTTGCGAATCTTTGTGCCTATAAATGGCAACAGTCAGAGAGATATCCTCTTCTTCTCCGAGGCATCTGTTAGGGTTTTAGAAAGAGGATCTTTGTTCATCACTTTTCATTTCCCCTTCATCGAACTCTTGATCGCCAATGGCACCCAAGGCCAAGCCAACCGCATCATCCTCAAAGGCGGCCATCGCCGAGGCCCAGAGGGGCGGTTCCTCCGCGCAGGAAGTCCTTTTCCCAGGTATAATGTCGTTTAGGCTTAACCTTCACCATTAATGGAAGTTCATGGAACCCCTAAAAAGAAACTTTTTTTTTTGGGAGGAGAACCGTCAACACAGAATATAAACCGTGTTTGATCCTCAGACGCGGTCTCAGACGCGGTCTTTGAGTTGATAACCAAGGCGCGGGTTTGATGACCTGGTGCCAGTGAGCCCTGCATTTCGGATTCTTCACTTAGAATATTTCTAATTGTGAAGGGTTCGGACGCGGACTTGATCCTTGCGTTCTATGACATCAGGTGCTGATTTTTTATGAATCTGGCACCTGAGCCCAAGTACTTAGAGATTTTTCATAAGTCTTGGTTTTCAAAACGCGGGCTTAATCCTGCGGGCCTCACATCTGGACGCGGATTTGCAGGTCTGGACGCGGATTTTGATAATTCCTGTGTCTAATGTCTCTTCTGCGTTTGGACGCGGATTCTCAAGTCTAGACGCGAATTTTGATAATTTCTGCGTCCAGTATCTTTTCTGCGTCTGGACTATAGGCACTTAACATTTTTTTGATAAGATGTCTGATCAAGTGTCCTTTTCTTTTGCAGTGCTACACTCTTCTGCCCCACTCGCCAAGAAGCGCCACTTTGGGCACGTAGGTGGTCCTGACCGTGATTTAATCTTTGCGCTGCAAAAGACTGTACCTGTGACTGCTGACAGGTCGCAGGAGCGCAAGAAAAGGCTCTCCAATGTTGACATGACAACTTTTCGGGAGCTTATGACTGACGCAGCATTCACAACGGATGCTTCGCGTCCCGCTGGAGAAGCCTGCCTTCTTCTTTGGAGACCATGTCGGCGATGGCGGCTATTCCATGTATGACGGAGATTATAAATGGCTTCGCCAGATAGGGGGTAGAAGATTCTTTCTTCCGGACATGGAGAGGATGTACCCGCTGTCTTATCTCCAGCACATGTTCGTCCCTCGGAAGATGAAATGGGACCTTTCCCGATATGTCCCTGAGATTACCCTCGGTGACTTAGGCTCCAAAAGGGTATACCGTCATGATAGTCATGATAGGGCGGTCCTCGGCCTGTTCCCTGGGTCGCTCAGGACTGAGCCCCCAGTTGGAGAAACACCAAAACTCGGCACCACTTTCCTCAACGCATTCATGAAAGCGGAAGGTGATTTTCCGGTTGAGTTCCGTTCGCCCGGGTGGGTTCATTCCACCGAGAAGTATTGGTGGGGCAGGATGGTGAGCTTCGTCCTTGCCGACCTTAGGGACTTGTTGGAGCAAACGGATCTGTACCAGGCAGTCAGGGCCGTGCAGTACTGCATCCCGCCGAGTTCTCAGAACTTCTTCTGGGTCCTGGAGCGGTACAATCCTTTGACGGGGACTTAACCCTCGCCAGGATCTCTTCGGACGTGAGGACCCATCATGCCTGCCAGCAAGGGATGGTCAGGGTGAGTGTGGCGGCGAGGGAGTTACGGTGGATATGGTGGCAGATAGCATCCCCTTCCTCTCACCCCAGAAGTGACATCGAGGACACTCCATGTTTGTTGGATGGCCTTCTTGGGAAAGAGATGCTCATGAATGAAGGGTTGCAGGGCTTTCTGCTGCCACCGGACCTCAAGAACACCATTGCTGTTAGTCAAGGAGGGGCTCTTTCGATGTTTACGTCATGCATTGAAGTGCAATCAGTTCCCGATCGTTGCCACAGTATCCGATCCTGCTTTTGGCGCCCTTCCAAGCATCGTGCACTTGGAATCAGATGCGGCTTCAAGGAGTGAGTACGGCCTCTGAGAGAGAGAGAGGGACTTCTTTGTACTCCTTAATTGTAACACTCAATCTTATTGTATAAGAGAGCGTTTTGTATCACTTTCATATGCCTGGATATAAATAAAAGTGACATTTTTCTTTCTGCCTTTTCTATTGTCTTGAACCTTTTGTCTTCAGTTAGACGCATAGAAGCAGAAGATCTTTGACTTCGTCAAAATTATGATGATAATCTTAATAAGTCAAATTTTGTAGGGAAAGATCCTATTTCAGGAACTTTCACAATACTGTCAGAGGTGTAATATTAACTTGACAGGGGATAAGATAATTTTGTGGACCTGCCACTCTATAAAAGAAAGCGACAAGTGGAACTTGTACCCCCAGGGAAGATGAACCTTTATCAGAGGTTTAGGCTTAACTTGATTAAGATCAGCTGGGGAGTTAATGAAGACATTGTTAACGGTGTAATGTTAACCTAACAATGTTTTTAAGTGGGCTTGTTATTCTGTTGACGAGAATAACAAGTTAGACTAGATTCGCGGGGAATCTAGGAAAATCTTTACCGTTAGAGGTGTGATATTAACTTAACGGGTTGAATGAAGTTTTGTCAGAAGTGTGAAGTTAACTTGACAAGAATGTGAGTTAGAGGTGTGATATTAACTTAACTCAGAAGCCTTTCAGTTTTATTTGGGAAAACTGAGAGTGTCACTGACATAGGTGTGAATGTTTAACTTGACAGTGAGGGTAATGCTAGAGGTGTAATGTGGAACTTAGCATTGGTCATCTCGGCTTGGATAAGGAAGTCGAGGAAAAGTCATGGCCATAGGTGTATTGTTGAACTTAGCAATGACTTAGATGCTAGAGGTGTAGTGTTAACTTAGCATCATTCGTTTCAGCTTCGATATGAAAGTCTGAAGAAAGGTGACTGTCAGAAGTGTAATATTAACTTGACAGAAGCTTGGTGTACTGTTTAGAAGTGTAATGTTAACTTAAACAGTAATTTTGTCAGAGGTGTGATATTAACTTGACAAGAATTGGCTCGTACCAAAAACGGTTTGAGGACTTGTCATTCTATTGACGAGAATTGACAAGTGGAATTTGGAATGTCAGAGGTGTAGTGTTAACTTGACAATGACTGTATTTTGTAGACCTACCATTCTGTGGGTGAGAATTGGTAAGGGATTTTGGAGGAAAGAGTGGAGCCAAGTCCACTTAGGATTTTTAGCAAACCCTCAGCTGTTAACGGGTTTGATATACCTTTACCAACCACCGTTTGAGTTGGGCTAGCCATGCTATTCCCCTCAGCATGATGAGTTGTCGAAGATTTATGTTGGGCTTAAAAGCCAACATTTTCTTCTGTCCTTAGCCGTCGGAGGCGTCGGATGTTTGATCAGAGGTGTACTTTTAACTTGATCAGCGGAAGAATACCATTTAAGGATAGTATTTCTTCAAAAACCTGCCATTGATAGGTATCATGAGTGTATCGCCATTTGAGGTTATGAGGCGATATGATCCATTCGAGTAGACTGACTCTACCACAAACGGTCCTTCCCATTTGGGTTGAAATTTTTCTTTTGTCTTGTGCGTCATCACCATGGGTCTTCTGACGGCTAAGACAAGATCGCCTTTCCTGAAAGTCTGCACCTTAACTTTCTTGTTGAAGGCTTTGGTAATTCGAGCTTGGTAAAGCTCGATTTGTTGTTGGGCCTGCAAACGCTTATTGTCTAAGGCCTCCAATTCCTGGAGTCGCTGTCGATGCTTCTCCTCGGTTGTCATCTCCGCTGTCAAGGCGACGCGTAGAGATGGAATTTAGATTTCTAGTGGAAGTACGGCTTCACATCCATATACCAAAGAAAATGGCGTGGCTTTAGTTGGGGTTCGCACAGTTGTGCGGTAGGCCCATAAGCATTCACCTAGCTTATCGTCCCAGTCTCGTTGACTTTTCGAGACGAACTTCTTGAGAAGCTTGCCAATAGTCTTGTTGAAAGCTTCTGCGAGGCCGTTAGCGGCAGGATAGTATGCCGTTGAGGACACACTCTGGATTCTGAACTTAGCGCAGAATCTCTGGAACGCCTGGCTGATGAACTGGGGTCCATTGTCATGGACAATTCGCCGAGGTACACCGAAACGGTAAATAACGTGATGTTTCACGAACTTGATCACGTTAGACGATTTTACCTCCTTCAGAGGAATAACTTCGGCCCATTTAGAGAAATAATCGGTTATTGCCAAAATAAACCGATGTCCCTTTGATGATGGTGGGCTGATAGGACCAACCACATCCATCCCCCACATTTCAAATGGCCAGGTAGAGGTCGTAGAGTGGAGGTACCCTGGTGCTTGATGGATGAAATCGCCGTGCACTTGGCAGGCGTGACATCTTTTGGCATAAGTGACGGCATCGGCAATCATCTTGGGCCAGTAGCAACCCAATCTTTGGAGTCGATGTGCCAGTTTTGGGCCAGGTTGATGGGCTCCACACATACCATCGTGGGCTTCTTTCAATACCTGTTGGGCCTCCTTTGGTGAGAGGCACCGGAGCAAGACCCCGTCATGCGATCGACGATACAATGTTCGCGTAATCGCATTATAGTAGAATTTAGGGGCTTTCCTTCGAATGGCAGCCGCTTCCTTGGCGTCCTCAGGCAGGATGCCATACAAGACATAGTCGATATAGGGGAATCGCCAGTCTTTAAGCTCTGGCCCGGTCGACGCTTCAAGAGCTTCTTCGCTGCAACGACCTCCCTTTGACTTCTGATAGTCTTCGAGGGCAGTTCTCGGGCAATACAGGTCGTGGCTGTAGACGAATACCTTCTCCATTGCTCCAGCTGGAAGAGCTAAGGAGGCCGCGAGGGATGCGAGTGCATCTGCATGCGCATTTTGCCTGCGCGGTACATGATCGATGTAGAAGTTTGTGAACCTCTCGGCCATGTGGATAATTGCGGAGTGATAGGGTACTAGGTCTTCATGTCTGACTTCGTACTCCCCGCGAACTTGGCTGACGATGAGTTTAGAATCACCGTATGCCTCGAGATTTTTAACGCCAATCTCATCGGCGAGCTGCATCCCAATCAAAAGAGCGTTGTATTCTGCTACATTGTTGGAGCAAGGCTCAGTTAGCGAGACAGCTCGAGGAATCACATAGTTCTGTGGCGAGACAAGTACTACTCCTACCCCCGCTACGATGTGTCCTTTTGGGCTTGTTCTAAACGTCTAGCCGTTTCCTCAGGAGTGTCTACCATGTAGGCGGAGGCCTCCTTCTCAACGGAAGAGTTTGAAGCCCGTGATTTCGCTACGGCGGAGTGAGAATCATTCACTTTAATGCCATGGGCTAAGGCATTATAATCAATCGGGAGAATGGCCCCAGTCCGGGTGCGAGTGTGTTGATACACCCCTTTCGGTTCAGAGTCAGACTCATCCGAGCTGACTGCAGGTTGTTTTCCCTTGCTCCTGCTCGTCATATTCGCAGTGAGCTCCGGGTACTCAATGTCAGAGAAGGTTCTCCTTCTGTGGGAGCACCTTCTTTTGGCTGACGGGAGAATCAGGGTCAGCTGTCTAACTAAAGACTGCTGGTGCACACCTGATCCGCAACGGCAGTCAGAAAGCATATGGATGAGCCGTTGGCAGCAACATGATGAAGTGACCTGATTGGCACTTCTTTTCTTCGTCAAGTAATCCCTCAAATCCATGGGAGGGGGATCGAAGAGACTAGCCTCGCAACGTCGAAGACGGGAGGCATCCATGTGCTGTATAGCCTGGACGCAGGCTTCAGGGACGCGATTTTCGCGCCGCGGCTGTAAAACGCGCGTCTGGCGTCTCTGTTGGGACGAGACGCGATTTCCGCGCTGCCGCTCGGTGCGTCGGGGCAGAGACATTTGAGAGAGGATGGGCTGCTGGGCCCCTCGCCTATGGGCGCGTGCCTCTCGCACTTGATAAGGCGCAGAGGCTTCACCTTGGCGTTTGGTGAGTTGGTCTTCAGAGGACCTAGCTTGAGGAGTCTCGCGCTTGGGCCGCCACGCGGACTTCACGTACTGGACGTGGCGCGGGCAAGGCGCCAGATTGTACGTCGCGTCCAGCCTCAGTCGGACAACCAAAGGTTCCAACTTGTAGCTGACGCGCACGTCTCCTCTGTCGACGCTCAGCGTTTCGGTTGCGTCGTGGAGGTGGAGAGTGACCAACGACGACCTGATGCTGAACACCAGATATTTGGACCACGCGGGTCTCCTGAGAGACGTTGACGCGTGTGTTCCGTGCTGCGCGGTTGGTCGCAGCGGCAGTTGTGCCTGAGATCACGCGGGCCTTCTGAGAGGCGTTGGCGCGTGTATCTTGCATGGCACAGTTGGCAGCAGTAGCGCCCGAGAGAGCTTCAGATCGGGCGACGGGGGCATTCCCCGTCGAGACCCTGCGGCAGACGCGGGTCTTGGGGCTTGGAGCCGGAAGAGAGAAACTCTTCGTACTTTGCCTGGTCGAACTCGACAACGAGTGATTCGACCATCTTTCCCTCACGAAGGACGTCATCTTGCGCCACGATTTGCTCATCAGTGACAAATGTAGTCCCCAGCGGAGTCGCCATCTCTTGTTTGCGGAGTAAAAAATTTCGATGTAAAGTTTCCTTGAATCAATTGGAAGTTTACAACGGATTAATACTCTGATTACAAGGGAGGGAGGATGTTGAGTCTTGAATCCTCCCTTTGTTTAGTGCTGGGTTCTTCAAGTGGCGGTGGAGAGTGAGTCTTGTTCTCCGTTGACCGGATGACCGTCGGGATCGTCAGGGATCTTCTCTTTGGCTGGTAGAAGGAGTAACACAGCTCTGTCTACCAAAACTCTCAAAGAGAAGGTAGGCAAAGGGCAACTTGAGCACATCAAGTTCTCTGAAGGGCTTTTCTCTTTCTTTTCTCCTCCTCCTTGATTGGCCGACCGTTCTCTCTCTGTGGTCTCGATGTTCTCTGCTGGGTTCTGTCCTTCTGTGTGCCTCTTCATAGCGATGGGGCTATTTATAGAGGTTCCAGGGGTAAACGTGCCCCCTAAAAACGCTCCACAACGAGGGGCTAACCTCCCCGCTATGTGGGCGGCGACTGGCCCCATAACCAGGGCGGTTATAACCGAGACGCGGGTGTCGAGCCCACGCGTCTTGGTGCTGAGACGCGGATTTCGAGTCCACGCGCCTTGGTGCTGAGACGCGGATTTCGAGTCCACGCGCCTTGGTGCTGAGACGCGGATTTCGAGTCCACGCGCCTTGGTGCTGAGACGCGGGTTTTGGACCCTCGCGCCTTGATGTTGAGACGCGGGTGTCAAGCCCACGCGCCATGATGTTGAGACGCGGGTGTCGAGTCCACGCGCCTTGATGTTGAGACGCGGGTGTTGAGCCCTCACGCCTTGATGTTGAGACGCGGGTGTTGAGCCCTCGCGTCTAGAACTTGAGACTCGGGTGTTGAGCCCTCGGGTCTAGAACTTGAGACTCGGGTGTTGAGCCCTCGCGTCTAGAACTTGAGACTCGGGTGTTGAGCCCTCGCGTCTAGAACTTGAGACTCTGCTTTTTAATGGCTTGTCTTTTAGTGATTTTTAGACAGCCTACAATACTCATGATGCTAGTTAATGGCAAATTCCTAAAAAATTACTATCCTTGATCATGTTAACATCTTACCTCTGATCAGATAAGTACTTGTTATGATCATGTTAACATTAAACCTCTGGTCATTGGGTCAAGTATATATGATGCTTGCATCTAATACATTCTCCCTACAACGGAACTATTGATCGACAACAGTTGATTATGTTTCTGCTCAACACGAGCATAATAGTCCTCATCGATCGACAACAGTTGACTATGTTTCTGCTCAACACGAACATAATAGTCCTCATCGATCGACAACAGTTGACTATGTTCCTACTCAACATGAGCATAATTGTCCTCATCGATCGACAACAGGCGACTATGTTCCTGCTCAACACGAGCATAATAGTCATTATTGATCGACAATAATTGACTATGTTCCTGCTTAACACGAGCATAATAGTTCTCATCAATCGATAACAGATGACTATATTCTTGCTCATTATGAGTATAATAGTCCCTATCAATCGATGACAGTCGACTATATTCCTGCTCAAAATAAGCATAATAGTCCCTATCAATCGATGACAGTCGACTATATTCCTGCTCAACATGAGCATAATAGTCCTCATTGATCGACAACTATTCGGCGACAGGTGAGACTAGCATCGACGATCAAACATTGTTGAAGCACTAATCAACACATAAGAAGCTGGTTAAGTGTTCTAATCGGTATATAAGAAGCTGGTCAAGATGAACGGTGCATAAGAAAGCAGTCCAATCCTCACCAGAGTTGGGCTAATAAAGGCAAGCTAGCTGAGTATTAGCTTTGCCACTATCAAAATCTAATGCCCTCAAACGGTTAAGGATAGAGAAAAATATTGGCTCTTAAGTCCAATAGAAATTCTCAATAACTCACCATGATGAGGGGAGTCGCATGGCTAGCCTAACTTAAACGGTAGATGGTAAAGGCATACCAGATCCGTTGACAGCTGAGGGTTTGCTAAAAATCCTAAGGGACCTGATCCTATTTGGTTCCCCTCCAAAATCGCTTACTAATTCCTGTCCATGAAATGGTAGAACCAGACAAAATAATATTCATTTCCCCTGCGAAGTGATCACAAGTCAAACCTATCATGTTAACACTAAACCTCTAATAGTGAGACTCTGACATATTCCCCGGCGGATAAAATCAACATCCTCGGCGTAAGATTGTAATTTTCTCCAGCAGATAAAGGCTTCACTTGTCGTTCTCTTCCATAAAATGACAGGCCCACTTAAAGTCACAAGGCAATCCCTGTCATGTTAACAGTAAACCTCTGAATGGCAGGATTCTAACCTTGGCGACATCTCAATCGGTCATGTCCAATCAATCACCTCTGAACCGACAGACAGCCAGATTCCCTCTTTGTACCGTCATATCCAGTTCGCCACCTCTGAACGATATGGCTCTGAATTCGATAGTCTCTGAATGGTCATGTCCAGTCCGCCACCTCTGAACCAATCAGATCCCAAACTTCATCTTTTAGTCCTCCATGGACTTTCCTTCTGTTGTCATGTTAACATTAAACCTCTAAACAGAAGATTGCGAGCCTGGTGTCTCTTAGTTGGTCATGTCTAGTCAATCACCTCTGAACCAGCGGGTGCCCAAGTCTAATTCACTTTTTGCAATCCCTTGTGGGCTAGCTGCCAAGTTAATACTACTATCTCTGGCAGCGGATTCAGAATTTAGCATGTCTTATTCTATTATGTTTAGTCCATAACCTCTGAATAGACGGGTCCTTAAAATCGGATTCACCCTTTTAAGTTTTCTTGTCATGTCCAGTCAATCACCTCTGAACAGTAAATTCTCTGAGATTAGCGGTTTCTCAATCGATCATGTCCAGTTTATTACCTCTGATCGACAGATAGCTAAGTCTCATTATCCCTAGTCCAGTTGGGACTTTTATTCTTGACGTCATGTCCAGTTTGTCAGCTCTGAACGATAAGAATCCTAAGTTTGGTAATCTTCAACCAGTTACGTCCAGTTTTTCACCTCTAAAACTAACAAACTCTGGACTTCATCGCATTTTGTGGTGCCTAGTTCATCAAAATAAGTTCATGTCCTAACGGTCTTTGATCTGTTATGTTAATATTTACCTCTGAACAGGAAGATCGTCAAGTTCGCTTTATTTCATTTTCATCCCCAACAAGATTTGAATCGAGTCGTCACTCAAACTTATTGGTGATAATTTATCAAATAACTAATTCTATCACATTTTCAACCTCTGAATAGATTAGTTAATATTCTTATGGTATAAATTGAAAGATTATACCATTATCTTGTTAATTTTGAGAGCTAAAATTAAACTTGAAATTACTACAAACTTAAAAAATAAAGAAAGCAGTGACACAGTAGAAGAGTCAAATAAAATTATGCTTTTTCATTAATTCCAAAAAAAAGGGATACATGGATTACAAGCTACGATTGTGTTTCATAGGACTTGATATATTCTTCAAGTGTGGTCAGCCTGCTCTCTCTTTCTTCAGCGGCTCTAATGAATGCCTGTGATCTCAGTTCAGCTTTGTTGAAGTTCGCCATTTAGGACAAATGAGCCTCGATCTCCGTTAGAGTTGCCCTTTTCGCCATCTCCTGCTGCAGGACTTCATCGTTCTGGGCTTTGAGCTGCTCCAACCGAGCGATCTTCTTGAGACGCACCGGTTCAGCCTTGGATAGAAGAAGATAGGCCCTTTTGATCATCTCTTTGGCATTTTCAGTCTTATCCTCGATATCAAGAGGAGCGTTGTTGGAGGCATCAATAGCGTCACTGATCTCTACCTTCCTTGCCTCTAAGGACTTCAAATCTGAAGATACTGCCTCGGCTGCTTCCTGTGCCTCCAGGTGAGCTTTCTACACCTGGGTCATGAGATGTTTAAGCTCTTCATCTACCGATGGATTCAGGTCCGAGCTACTAAGGCGACGCCATCACTCACGTCCTTCTCAAATTTCTCCACCAACAGTTTTAAAGCAGCGGCTTGGTCATCCCTTCTGAAATCTCAGATATTCTCAATATTACAAGAGAGGACCACCTTTAAAGCTGCAAATGAAGTGGTAGAGCCCTTCAAAATCAAGGCAATGGACCATTTCAGGCTTTTATAAAAGTTGTCAACCATTTTCACCACGAATTCTCTCTCAGCTTCAACTACTCCCGGTGAACGAGTAATCCCCAAAGATAAAACCTCCACCGGTTTCACCATCATAACAGTGAAATAAGTGGCAGAAACAATGGTCGGAGATGGATGAGGAATCGCTGGCAACCGAGGGGAGTCTTCATCAATACCTATACACTGGCCACGAGGGAAATAGGGCAAGTGACTACTCTAGAAAGAGCTAGCTCGACAATCAATGTTAGAGACATCGGGCTGGTGATTACCCTGAGACCGGTTGTTACCAAAATTAGCGGTATCATGGAAACTACCGTCATCTCGCCAGCCGATTCATACGGAAGTGCGATTGGTTTCGTCGTTAACATGGAAGGGAGAGCAGCCCTCGTCTCCTCAGCCGCTGCAAAATCACCAGCAGCCTCTGATTGGTAAGGAGGCAGGTCGCGACACAGGACATTCAACTCCGCGACATCTAGTGGCCGAGATACTTGTCTCCTCCCTAACCTCCACAGAAAGGCTCGCCGACTCCTTCGAAATTGATGCGGTCAGAGATGGAATACCTGCAAGAGTATTTTGTTAGGGCAAAGGTAAGCAGAAAAAAAGAAAGGGTCTTACAGGTTACTATAGCATTATCGAAAGGAGTTGAAGTCACGGTAGTCATGGCCCCAGATTAATCGCCTCCTCGACAATGTCCTTGGGGGCTCCCTCGACGGTGGTTGTTCGGTGCGGGAAAGAGATTTTGCCGTAAAATTTCCTTGAATCAGTTGAAAGATTACAACAAAACAATATTCCGACTACAAGGGAGGGAGGATGCTTGAATCTTCCCTTTGTTTAAGGCTGGGTTCTTCGTGTGGCGATGGAGAGTGAATCTTGTTCTCCGTTGACCAGATGACCGTCCTGGACCGTCGGGGGTCTTCTCTTCGGCCGGTAGGGGAGTAACTCAGCTCCGTCTACCAAACTCTCAAAGAGGAGGTAGGCGAAGATAGGCTAGTACTCAGTAAGCCTGTTGAAGAATCTCTTCTCTCTCGGTCGTCGACGTCGGGCTTCTCTCTCTCGATGCCTTGATCTTCTTCTCCCCCTGAATCCAAATCTTCGACCCACCCTTCATAGTCAACAGGGCTATTTATAGGGGCCTTAGGGGGTGATCGTGCCCCCTAAAAATGTGCCTGAATGAGGGCCGTTACCCGCGATACGCGCGGTAACTGACTCCCCACGATCTGGGCGGTTGCAATTGAGACGCGGGCTTCAGGCCAAACGCGCCTTGATGCTGAGACGCGAGCTTCGGGCCCGACGCGCCTTGATGCTGAGACGCGGGCTTCGGGCCGACGCGCCTTGATGCTGAGACGCGGGTTTCGGGCCGACGCGCCTTGATGCTGAGACGCGAGCTTCAGGCCAAACGCGCCTTTGAGACGCGGGCTTCAGGCCGACGCGTCTTGAAGTTGAGACGCAGGCATCAATCCTTTGCGTCTTGAAGTTGAGACACAGGCATCAATCCTTTGCGTCTTTGAGACTCTGCTTCTTTTGGTGGCTTGCCTGTTAGTCATTTTTAGACAGCCTACAGAACCCCCTCCAAAGTTTCCGATATTCCGCAGTTGAATGGGACGGATTTCGGAATACTTTGGACTTAAGCCGCGTTCGCCTTTGTGACTGGACTGTTGATGCTTTCGGTTTTGATCTTATCTGAATTTGGTCTTCGTGAGTGTACTGTTGAACTCTTTGAAGCCATCAGAGTCGATCGCGTTGAGTGTCTAGATACACAGTCTAGACCTCCCCGATTGCTTTTTAGTCTGTCACTGGTGCGTTTTTGGCTGGGAGTGGTTGGTTGTCTGTTGGCGCCAGTGTACTGTTGAACTGTCTTGCAGACGCATGAAACTGGACGCAGGCTCCTTTTTAAAAGCAGACGCAGGAGACTGGACGCAGGCTCCTTTTTGAAAAGTAGAAGCCACTTTGAAGACGCAGCGTCCATAGGGTAGACGCGATGTTGGTCAGACGCGAACTCCTTAGAGGGGACGCGACCTTCAGAAAGCATTCTTGGAGATGCTGACGGGCATGTCCGGTGCGTTTTCTGGGCGCGAACTTTACGCTGTCATGATGACGCCGCCAGCTGGCCTGGGGAAACGGCGAAATTTCGCCTTTTGGCGCGCGGATCTCGCGGTTCATTAAATGAACTGCTCCACGTGTCGGTTTCTGATTCGCGGCGGGGGTTGCGACGCATGATCTTCGTCACCGGCGGTGATTTTGTTACACGCGTCAAGCGTCGGTTCGCTGCAGCGTCCCTTGGGTCACGCGCCGCGTATCTCTGCGCATCCCCGTGCCTATAAAAGGCAACTGTTTGGAGAACTTCCTCTTCTTCTCCGCATTCGCTTGCTCTGAGAATTTTTAGAAAAGAAGAACTCTCTTCCTCTATTCCTTTTTCTAGCTTCAGACCAGACTCGCCATGGCACCAAAGACCAAGCCGACCGCCTCCTCCTCAAAGGCGACCATCACCGAGGCCCGGAGGGGCGTCTCCTCCTCTGCGCAGGACTTCGTCCTCCAAGGTGTCCAAGGTAGTATGCCGTCTAGGCAGAACTTCACTTAGAATTTTAACACAGAATGTTTGATTCCCCAGACGCAGTCTTTGGGATGATAACCGGGGCGCGGATTAGACAATCTGACGCCCAAGGACTCTGCGCTTCGGGTCCTTCACTTAGAATATTTCTAACTGTGAAGGTCTCTGGACGCAGCTTTGCAGAACGCAGATTTGATCTTCGCGTTCTGTGTCATCAGGCGCCAATTTGATGAATCTGGCGTCTGAGTCCAAGTGCTTTGAATTTTTACAAGTCTTGGTTTGCATAACGCGGATTTGATCCTTGCGTCCTGTGTCATCAGGCGCCAATTTGATGAATCTGGCGTCTGAGTCCAAGTACTTTGAAATTCCACAAGTCTTGGTTTGCAGAACGCGGATTTGATCCTTGCGTTTCTGTGCCATCAGGCGCCAATTTGATGAATCTGGCGTCTGAGTCCAAGTACTTTGAAATTCCACAAGTCTTGGTTTGCAGAACGCGGATTTGATCCTTGTGTTTCTGTGCCATCAGGCGCCAATTTGATGAATCTGGCGTCTGAGTCCAAGTACTTTGAAATTCCACAAGTCTTGGTTTGCAGAACGCGGATTTGATCCTTGCGTTTCTGTGCCATCAGGCGCCAATTTGATGAATCTGGCGTCTGAGTCCAAGTACTTTGAAATTCCACAAGTCTTGGTTTGCAGAACGCGGATTTGATCCTTGCGTTTCTGTGCCATCAGGCGCCAATTTGATGAATCTGGCGTCTGAGTCCAAATACTTGGAATTTCATAAGTGGCTTCAATCTTTGCGTTCTGTGCTTCTTGACGCAGATTTGCGGGTCTGGACGCGGATTTGATGATTCCTGCGTCCAGTATCTTTTCTGCGTTTGGACGCAGAACACTTAGTATTTTTCTTTACTTTTGGTAAAGCATCTGACTTAAGTGTCTTCATCTTTTTGCAGCGCCGCAACCTGCTACTTCACTCCCCAAGATACGCCATTTTGGGCATGTAGGTGGAGCTGACCGGAACCTGACCTTTGTGCTGCAAAGGACTGCCCTGTGACTGCCGACCAGTCGCCGGCTCGTGAGAAGAAGCTCTCGAATGTCGAGATGAGGACTCTTCGAGTGCTGATGACCGATGCAGCATTCGTCACGGATGACGGCATCCAGCTGGAGAAGCCCGCCTTCTTCTTCGGGGATCATATCCATGATGGCGGCCATCACGTGCACGAAGGGACTTACACATGGCTCCGTCAAATAGGGGGCAGAAGGTTCTTTCTCCCGGCCATGGATAGGATGTACCCTATGTTCTATCTGCAGCATATGTCCGTCCCGCGGAAGATGGAGTTCGACCTTGCTCGATATGCTCCGGAGATTACTCGTGGCGATCTGGGCTCCCACTTCCAAGTGCACCGTCTTGACGGCCATGACGCGTCAGTTATCGGCCTTTTCCCTGGGTCGCGCAAGAAGGAGATCCCGTCGGGAGAGATACCACACCTCGGCACCACCTTCCTCAACATGTTCATGGAAGCGGAGGGTGACTATCCAGTTGCGTTCCGTGCATATGGGTGGATCCATTCCCCAGCGAATTACTGGTGGGGCAGAATGGTTGGCTTTGTCCTTACCGAGCTCGGGGATTTGCTGAAGCGCGTGGGACTGTACTCGGCGGTCAGGGCCGTACAGTGGGGGATCCCTCAAAGTTCTCAGAACTTCTTTGCGATCTTGGAGCGTTACAACCCTCTGACAGGAACGTTCTTCACTCCAGTCGGGGAGATGGGCCTCGCCCTACACGAGCTGCACGAGGTCTCAGGACTGGTGACAGGGGACATGCCCTATGAAGAATATGTCCCGACTGCTGTGGAGCTTCGCCACGTGAAGAGGGAGTTTCCCCTCATATACGGGACCTACTGGGAAGTGCTATGTCACTTCCATATCTGCGGTCAGCTCACCAAATGGCGGTCGCAGGGGGTCACGTACCTGTCTTGGGCCAGTTATTTGTTCAACAATGTGAACACCAAAGACCACTTGATCACCCGATTGGCTCCCAGCTCTGATAGGGAGATCGAAGACCGGATTGACCAGGCTCCCGAGAAGTTCTACACCACAGAATCGAACGAAGATGGTTTCGACCCCGACTTGGTTTTTGAAAGCTTCCACCACCAAGCCCGGACTCCTATCTCCGATCGGGCGCTGCTGGCGGGTTTTCTGATGCTGTGGCTAAAGCGTTGTGTGGTGCCCACGCTGCCACATGAAGTTATAGTTGCCGACGTGGTGTACCCGGCGGTGCTTCTGGCCCATGGCAACCCTATAGCTCTTCTCCCGGCCATGGTGGCTGGCATTCAGAGCGGACTGCGGGCGCTAGCTAAAAGTTTTTGTGAACCCCAAAAACTGTGGATTCCGAAGGAAAGCCGTTCAAGGACTCAGAGGGGAATCCAATAGTGAAGCGTCCCAATCCTCGGGTCGAGCTGCCTTACACATACCTTATGGCCTGGTATGTGATGCACTGCCCCTCTTTGATGACGGCGGTGCGTTGGAAGGAGGACTCCGTCCCTTTCATACAGCGATTGGAGGGTTCAAGGTGGGAAGATCCTTATATATATTATATCCGGAAGCGTCTTTCCGTCCCGGCAAACTATCAGCTCAATCGTTGCCTCCTCCAGATCCCTGGCGCATCCCACGGCGATCTACTTGTCGATTCCGCAGGCCCTGATGATTTCACGAGGTTATCCCAGGGAGCCTTCTGGTGGTTGCTCAATATTCGGCCCGGGTATATGCTTTTTCGACAAGGGACGTCATGCACCATTGAGCCATACATGCCGAATCGCTTCGCTCGACAGTTCGGCTATGACCAGCTCTATGTCGGGAACCCCAATGCTCAGCTCGCCTTCGAAGGGAACCTGTTCGAGGGTGCTCGGGCCTGGTACTATAGTGTGGCTGGAGGGACAGGAACAACCTTCCGTCTACCTCTTGAGGCGCCCAAGTGCCAGATGAGTCTAAGCTATTGTACTTGGTACTCTCAAGCCGTCCAGACACCAGACTTTCTTCCGGCGTCTTCATGTATCGAGAGCATCAATGCAAGTCTCGAGGAAAGGACAGAGTCCGGAAAACCAACGAGAGTCGTAGAGCAGTACCGGAGAGCTCGTAAGGAGGTCGGAGGAGGGCGAGAGGAGAGCCCCGAGCTACGGAGCCACGACCGCCAAGAGCAGAGCCACGAGCGACGAGGGCGGAACCACCAGCGACAAGGGCGGAGCCTCCAGCGACAAGGGCGGAGCCTCCAGCAACGAGGGCGGAGCCACCAGCAAAGAGGTCTAAGCAGTTGGCGAGTAAGCGTCATCAACGCTCTACTTCTATTGTTGAACCAGCCCCAAAGAAGGTTAGGAGGGACTTGGCGGCTGAAGTCTCTCAATCTGGAGCCATCTCTGCTGGAGTTGAGGCGCTTCCTGAAGACCTTTTTGTCACAGTTGCGGAACCCCCGGAAGAGGAAGATTTCCCCCCTTAGTTCGTGCTCCTAAGTCGCACCGCGAGGCTGTGGAGGAGGGGGAGTTCGTCAAGCAGCCCATTGTTGCTGAGGATGCCGAGTCACCGGAGGTCGACATAATGGGCGAAGAGGATGTTGGGATCCCGGGGATCTCAGCTCAGCCCGAGCCTCTTTCTGCTCACGAAGGGAGAGGTGAAGCACGGCAACCGGGGTCTCCCAGCGTTTTCATTTCCAATCTTAGGACTGTGGACCCTAGTCCTACCACTGGGGTGATCAGAGGCAAGGCTCCGATTGCGGAGTTTCCTCACACTGAGTCGTCGTCTTCTTCATTATCGGGGGAGAGCGCCTTTGGAGACGATGTCGATTATGGCGATGAGCCCGCTCTCCCTGATCAGAGCAAATTCTTCCACATCACGGAGGAGGAGATGTATGGGGGCGAGTCATCGTCTGCACCATCAGTGGCGGCTATTCCTGTTGAAGGTACCCTTTTCACCTCCTGTCCAATTTTCTTTGCATGTTGAAGAAAATGCCTTGACATTCTTCATTTTATACTGCAGGGCCAGCCGGAGATGCCGGAGCTACAACCTCTTCGCATATTGAGGAGATGGTGAGAGAGTTGACTCAACCCCAAGGAATTGAGGCTTCAACTGCTGAGATGCCTTCAGAGGGGGCAGCTGCTGAGACTGGGGAGCCTTCCACTCTGCCAGAGGAGGAAGCCACTACTAAGGTCGAGGAGGCTCGGGTGGAGGCAGGTCCACTCCCAGGAGATTGCACGGCTCAAGTTTCAAATGAAGTTTCTGAGGAAATCGTGCTTGCCACTCCATCATTGGTCGCGGAAGTTCCCGCAGGGATAGCACCTCCGGAAGCACCGGTGGCTGGTTCCGCTCTTGCCGTATCGGCGGTTAGCATGACTTCTGCGCAAAAAGAGCCGGCCTACACCCCTTCTTCCGAGATAGAAAGGGGGTCGGGGAGCATTCCGGGTGATGACAGCACGGACTTCCTAACGCGCAGTACGGTGCGGCAGTTCTTCGAAGCGATGCGATCGTGCATCGACTTTATCCTTTCTGGGCGTCGCTCTTTTGACTTTGCCCGGAGATTTCTCGGGAATGTGGCGAGAACATCGAGCTAGCCGGGGGCCTTCCTCTTGCTCAGGCATGTATGCGGGTGGTGGATCAATTGGAGAGTGACCTGAAAGAGCTGAAGTCTTTAGACGAAGCTGACTCTCTCCACAAAACCCAAGTCATCCTGGATAGCCTCCTTTCTGCCCAAAGGCAAGAGCGGCAGGAAGTGGAAGCACAAATTGCCGAAGAGGTCAGCAACCTTGAGCGTTCTCAGGCTGAATGCCAAAGGCTGATTGAAGACTCAGGGGATACTGAGCTTATCATGCAGAACACAGAGCTTGCTATTACCAACGCTCGGGCTGCCATTGCTAAGGCCCAAGCTATGCTAGCTGTCAATGAAGAGAAGCTCGTCGCCCTCCAGAAGAAGCTAGAGGAGCAGAAGGCTGCAAGGGCACGGGCTGAAGAGAGCCAGTCCGTTCATCTGTCCAGGTTGGAAACTTTGCGAGCCCAGCTAGCTGAAAAACCCTGCCTATCTGAAGAGGAGCTGCGGGTCCAGGCGATGATGGAGGCTGAGAAGGCACGTCAGCATGAGATGCATCGTCTCAGGGAGCACATCCGTTCCCTACCAGATCGAGATTTTTAGCCTCCTCCTCCTTTTTTGTAACGCTCAATCTTTATTGTATAAGAGAGCGTTTTTGTATCACTTTCATATTTTTTGGATATAAATAAAAGTGACACCCTCCTCTTTACTTCTTTTGTCTCGAACTCTTTGCCTTTTGGTTGGGCATGTAGAAGCAAGGAAGTCTTTTGATCTTTATCAAAATTATAATCATAATCTTAATAGGTCAAAAGTTATGAGGAAAGATCTTGTTTCAAGAACTTTCATGACACTGTCAGAGGTGTAAGCTTAACTTGACAGAGGTGATTTTTGGTGGACCTGCCACTTTGTGGAAGAAAGTGACAGGTGGAGTTCGTACCCCCAGGAAAGATGAACTTTTATCAAGGATTTGTGCTTAATCTTGATTTCAGATCAGCTGGGGATGTTGATGGAAACATTGTTTATTGGTGTAATGTTAACCAACAATGCCTCCACAATGAATTCGATATTCTGTCGGGGAGAATATCAAATGAAACTAGACTCGCGGGGGAATCTAGGGAAGTCCTTACCGTTAGAGGTGTGATATTAACTTAACGGGTTGGAAATAGTCTTGTCATAAGTGTAATGTTAACTTGACAAGGACATGAGTTAGAGGTGTGATATTAACTTAACTCATCAACATCTCAGTTTTATAAGGGAAAACTGAGGGTGTCACTGTCATAGGTGTGATGTTTAACTTAACAGTGAGGGTAATGCTAGAGGTGTAATGTTGAACTTGGCATTAGTCGTCTCGGCTTGAAGGAGTCGAGGAAAGGTCATAGCCATAGGTGTATTGTTGAACTTAGCAATGACTCGGATGCTAGAAGTGTAGTGTTAACTTGGCATCGTTCGTCTCGGCTTAAGGAAGTCGAGGAAAGGTCATAGCCATAGGTGTATTGTTGAACTTAGCAATGACTCGGATGCTAGAAGTGTAGTGTTAACTTGGCATCGTCCATTTCAGCTTCGATATGGAAGTCTGAAGAAAGGGTGACTGTCAGAGGTGTAATATTAACTTGACGGGCACCTGATATACTGCTTAGAGGTGTAATGTTAACTTAAACAGTAGTTTGTCAGAGGTGTGATATTTGACAAGAATTGGCTCTTGATAGGAGCAATTTGAGGACCTGTCATTCTATTGATGAGAATTGACAAGTGGAATTTGAAATGCCAGAGGTATAGTGTTAACTTGGCAATTTCGAAGTTTGCTGCTCTATGTAGAGGTGACAAGCGGGGCTTGTACTCGACAAGGAGTATTCATTACCAGAGGTATAGTGTTTAACGTAGTAATGTTTGCATTTTGTGGTCCTACCATTCTATGGATGAGAATTGGTAAGAGATTTTGGAGAGGAGAGTGGAATCGGGTCCACTTAGGATTTTTAGCAAACCCTCAGCTGTCAACGGATTTGAGGTGCCTTTACCAACTACCGTTTGAGTTGGGCTAGCCATGCTATTTCCCTCAGCATGATGAGTTGTCGAGGATTTATGTTGGGCTTAAATGCCAACGTTTTCCTCTATCCTTAGCCGTCGAAGGCGTTGGATGTTTGATCAGAGGTGTAATTTTAACTTGATCGGCAGGATTTTTAGCAAACCCTCAGCTATCAACGGATTTGAGATGCCTTTACCAACTACCGTTTGAGTTGGGCTAGCCATGCTATTCCCCTCAGCATGATGAGTTGTCGAGGATTTATGTTGGGCTTAAATGCCAACGTTTTCCTCTATCCTTAGCCGTCGAAGGCGTTGGATGTTTGATCAGAGGTGTAATTTTAACTTGATCAACAGAAGAACACCATCTAGGGATAGTATTTTTTCAGAAATTTGCCATTGATTGGCATCATGAGTGTATCGCCATTAGAGGTTATGAGACGATACGATCCATTCGAGTAGACCGACTCTACTACAAATGGTCCTTCCCATTTGGGTTGGAATTTTCCCTTTGTCTTGTGCGTCATGACCATGGGTCTCCGGACGGCTAAGACAAGGTCGCCTTTCTTGAAAGTTCGCGTTTTAACTTTCTTGTTGAAGGCTCTGGTGATGCGAGCTTGATAAAGCTCGATCTGCTGCTGGGCCTGCAGACGCTTGTCGTCTAAGGCCTCCAGTTCTTGGAGTCGCTGTCGATGCTTCTCCTCTGTTGTCATCTCGGCGGTCAGGGCGACGCGTAGAGATGGAATTTGGATTTCCAGTGGGAGGACAGCTTCACATCCGTACACCAAGGAAAATGGTGTGGCTTTAGTTGGGGTTCGCACAGTCGTGCGATAGGCCCATAAGCATTCGCCCAACTTATCGTCCCAGTCTCGTTGACTTTTCGAGACAAATTTCTTGAGAAGCTTGCCAATAGTCTTATTGAAAGCTTCCGCGAGGCCGTTGGCGGGAGGATAGTATGCCGTTGATGACACACTCTGGATTCTGAACTTAGCACAGAATCTCTGGAAAGCCTGGCTGATGAACTGGGGTCCATTGTCATGGACGATCCGCCGAGGCACACCGAAGCGATAGATAACGTGATGTTTCACGAACTTGATCACATTAGACGACTTGACCTCCTTTAGAGGAACAGCTTCGGCCCATTTGGAGAAGTAATCGGTTATTGCTAGGATGAACCGATGTCCTTTCGACGATGGTGGGCTGATGGGGCCAACCACGTCCATCCCCCACATTTCGAACGGCCAAGTAGAGGTCGTAGAGTGGAGATACCCTGGTGCTTGATGGATGAAGTCGCCATGTATTTGACAGGCGTGACATCTCTTAGCGAGGGAGATGGCGTCGACAATCATCTTGGGCCAATAGTAACCCAATCTTTGGAGTCGGTTTGCCAGCTTCGGGCCAGGTTGATGAGCTCCACAATACCATCGTGGGCTTCTTTCAACACTTCACGGGCTTCTTTTGATGAGAGGCACCGGAGCAGGATCCCGTCATGCGATCGACGGTACAGTGTTCGCGTGATCGCATTATAGTAAAATTTGGGGCTTTCCTCCGAATGGCGGCTGCCTCTTTGGTGTCTTCAGGCAGGATGCCGTATAAGATATAATCAATATAGGGAAATCGCCAGTCTTTAAGCTCTGGAGCGGTTGACACTTCAAGTGTTTCTTTACCGCGACGATCTCCTGTTGACCCTGGGTAGTCTCCGGGGGAAATTTTTGGACAGTATAGGTCGTGGCTATAGACGAATACTTTCTCCATTGCTCCTGCTGGGAGAGCTAGGGAAGCTGCGAGAGATGCGAGGGCATCTGCATGCGCATTTGGCTTCGCGGCACATGGTTGATGTAGAAGTTTGAAAACTTCTCCGCCATGTGGATTGTCGCGTCGTAGTAGGGTACTAGATCTTCATGTCTGACCTCATACTCTCCGCGAACTTGGCTGACGATGAGTTTGGAATCACCGTATGCCTCGAGATTTTTAACGCCAATCTCATCGGCGAATTGCATCCCAATCAGGAGAGCGTTGTATTCCGCCACATTGTTGGAGCAGGGTTCGGTTAACGAGATAGCCCGGGGGATCACGTAGTTTTGTGGGGAGACGAGTACTACTCCTACCCCCGCTACTGTGTGTCCTTTTGGGCTTGCCCTTGATGCACCATCGAAGAAAAGTTGCCATACTTGTCCTTCGAATGTTGCCTGAGTCAGGCATACTTCAGCGACCTCATCTGGGAGATCCTCATAAAGTTTGGCTGCCCTCGGATCTGGGTGTTCGGCTAAGAAGTCCGCCACCGCTTGTCCTTTAATGGCCTTCTGTGGCAGGAAGTGCATCTCATATTGAGAGAGCAATATAGCCCATTTCGCCAGCCGGCCATTCAATGATGAAGGCTTTGTCATAAGCAACCTCAGGGGGTTGACTTTTGATATGACATTTATAGTTTGGCCTACCAGATAATGTCGCATTTTCTGAATAGCGAACACTAAGGCCAAACACTCCTTCTCGATCGGGTTGTATCGATGTTCGGCCCGATCATCGTTCTACTGAGGTAGTAGATTGCTTGTTCTCGTCCTTGGTCATCATTCTGAGCTAGTAGAGCTCCCAAAGAATGATCCATCGATCGGACGTACACCAGGAAGGGTTTTCCGGATACCGGAGCTGCAAGTACTGGTGGTTGGGTGAGGTATCGTTTGATCTCCTCGAATGCTTGCTGGCAAGCGTCGTCCCATATGAACGAGACTCCCTTCTTCATCAGCTTAGCGAAGGGTTGGCATCTTCCGGAGAGATTTGAAATAAATCTGCGGATGTATGCCAGTCGTCCCTGCAATCCTCTGAGCTCCCTGAGGCTTCTTGGAGGTTGCATTTCCTGAATGGCGCGAACCTTCTCCGGATCCAAATGAATTCCGGTAGAGGTTACAACAAACCCTAGGAATTTTCCGCTGGCTACCCCCAGGAATGATTTGGTGGGATTCATCTTCAATTGATGAGCCCGCATGATGTCAAAGACTGCTTTTAGGTCCGCTATGTGATCGCCTTTAGTGCGGCTTTTTACCGCGATGTCATCGACATAGCACTCCACCGTTTTGCGTATCTGCTGGTGGAAAATGGCATTCATAGCCCTTTGGTATGTTGCCCCTGCATTCTTTAGTCCGAAGGGCATGACGGTGTAGCAGTATACTCCTAGAGGTGTCCTGAAGGAGGTGTGCTTTTCGTCGTCAGGGTACATCTTGATTTGGTTGTATCCTGAGAAGCCGTCCATGAAGGACATTCGCTCGAATCCGCAAGTGTTGTCAATCATGACATCTGTGATTGGCAATGGGAATTCGTCTTTGGGGCAGGCCTCGTTTAGATCACGGAAATCGATGCAGATCCGGATCTTCCCATTCTTCTTAGCAACGGGGACGATGTTAGCTACCCAGTCGGGATGTTGTTCCTCCCTGATGAAGCCAGAGTCAATGAGCTTTTTGACTTCTAATTGAATGGCTTCCATTACTTCTGGACGAAACCGTCGCTGCTGTTGCTTGACGGGCTTTACATCCGGACTGATGTTGAGGCGGTGCATAGCCACTTGAGGATCGAGTCCAGGCATGTCCTCATAATTCCAGGCGAAGACGTCTATATACTCTTGTATAAGAGATATTAGATCCTTCTTTTCTGATGGTGACAGGCCGTCACTTATGAAGATGGGCTTAGGATTAGCATCATCTCCTAGGTTGATCTGAACAACCTTGTCTTCTGTGGGTGGCTCACGCTGTTCGAAGCGGATATCCCAGAGAGCATTCAGGTGTTTGATCCAGGGGTCTGCATCTGACTGGATCATTTCTTCGTCTTCATCTTCCAGATGGTTTGTTGAAGCCATGTTTACTGAAAGCCCTTTGAAGATGTTGCCAATACTGACATCTGATTCCCACGATGACGTGTCTGAAGAGTGATCATGGCCTGATGGTTCCTCGGAATCAGGGGCTGACGGGATCGGAGTTGATATATAGCCCAACCCCCTGCGGGTCTGATGATAATAATCAGGTGCTTTCCCTTTTGGCACAAAAGATCGGAGCAACGATCTCCTTCCTTTGCCGAAGTTCAACCCGGGTCCGCTGGCTAGATCATACCCCATACGCTTCATCATCTTGAACGTTCTTGGTTCATAGTGATTGAACTACGGGGGCTCTTCTTCGCCTTCTGATTCTTCATGGGGCGTTGGTTCAGACATGATGCGTCCAAAGAGGATAGGTCTCTGGCCCTTTTGTCTGGCTGGAACCATGAATGAAGATCCTTGCGCGTCACCATCATCATGGTACGTCCCGAAGGATGATTTTATAGGTACATGCAATGATGTCAGAGCATCCCTTGCCGACCATACATCCTCGCCCATGTCGGTAGTAGTATCCGACGGTATTGACTCAGATTCACACACAGGAAAATACGCGAAATCTAAGTCTTCATTAATATACCAACCGCCTGCATCGTCGGTGGTATCAACATCGAGCTTATTAATGCTCTTTACAAGTGGTTCTAGCTCCCACAGGCACTCTTCTTCGGGCTCGATGTCAGCCTCGTTACCAGAGTCTGGCTCCTCTGGTTGCGGGGTTTCATTATTCTCCTCATATAAGAGGGAATCCGTGAAATAATTCTCGACCCCTTTGAACGGATGCCTTTCGGCAATCAACGTTCGGACCTGTCCGCTCTCGTCAATGTATTTCATGACTTGATGGAGAGTGGAGGGAACGATGGAATTTTGGTGGATCCATGGTCGTCCCAGCAACAGGTTGTAGGAAGTGTCAGCGTCAATGACATAACACGTCACTTCTGATTTGAGGCTCCCGATCCGGCATTTGAGCTTGATCTTCCCCATCGGGCGGGAGCTGTTGGCATTAAACCCATAAATAGTCGTCTGGGTAGGGCTCAGACGATGGGTAGGGATGCCAAGAAACTGCATGACTCGGCGAGGTATGATACTCAGTGCGGACCCTGGGTCTACCTGGATGCGGTTCACCTCGGATGACCCAATATACCCTGTGAAGTATAGGGGTCGGTCATGCTTCCCTTTAACCTGCATGTCATCTTTTGTGAAAGAGATGCAGGGAGCATTTGGGGAGGTGTGGAGGCAATCCTCTACATCTTCCTCCCTTGGCACGCGGGTCGTAAAGACCTCAGGATTTGCCAAAGCTTCTTGTAGAGCCTCTCTGGTTGACTTTGATAGCCTCAGGAGCTCATACAAGGTAATGCGTGCCGGGATGTTGGCTAACTGAGCCAGCACATCGAAGCGGTAAGGTGTCGAAGGTGTCGAAGATCCTTCCGCTGCACTTCTTGAAAGAACCCGAGAAAACCGAGTTTCTTTCTGTTTCTCCACGGGTGGTTTTGTGGAGGGCTGAGCTGGCTCTGCAGCTGGTTGAGGAGGGACCACCGCCTTTTCGCCGTACTGCTTCAAGTACGCCTGCCCTGAACGGGTGCCTGCTGTCGGTTGGTTGGGCTCTGCCGCCAGGACTATTGTTTCCTCTTCTGAGTCGGTCAGCGAAGGAACATCAGCGTCTGCTTCCCGGGAAGAAGCGCAGATCACGTGGCAAGATGATGCCTTCCCCTTGTCTTTGGACTTCCTGTTGGTTACAGTCGTCCATTGTTGTTCGTCGACAAGGTCAGGGTGGACCCACATGATTCCTCCTTCAGGTGTAGGGACCGGGACCAAGCCTTTCTCCTGCTGCTGATGAGGGTCTGTATTGACCACTCTCAATTCTCCTTTCGGGACAGATATCACTCCCACGGGCATCGGGGGTCGTGTCCCAAAGTGGAGTGCCGACGTCATGTTGGCCGCCCTGTGTTTCTGCTCCGGTCGGAGTTTTAATACCTCCGCGTCAATTAGAGCTTGAAGGACGTCCTTGAAGATGTAGCAGCTCTTGGTAGGGTGCCCAAGCATCCTATGGTACAGGCAGTAGTTGGGGTTGTCGGTTTTGCCGACTTCCTCCGGGCGCCTGATTTCAGGGAGCTTCAGTCGATTGCTCTTGTTGAGTAGTTTGAAGAGCGAATCGACGTGTTCCTCCTTGAAGGAATACTGCTTGTTGGGGCGTGGCTGGCTTGAAGAGCCGCTTGCCCTGCCTGTTTGAGGTTTGGTGGGAGATTTGGTCTCCGTCGCCAAATTATCCTTCCGTTTGGTTTGGAGGGATGTGTCTGGTGCACGCCTTGTCGACCTCTCTGGCCTGGGCTTGCCTTCTTCCGCTCTGACGCGGGCAACAATCTCCTCAGCCTGTTCACCTTGCTGGACTAATTGTTTCCAGGTGCGGCTTTCAGCAACTCCTATCTGAGCAAGGAGTGAGGTTTGGAGATTGTGGCGACATGTTTCCACCAGGGTGGCCTGGGTCATGCCGCTTGGACATCGGAGTGCCGTGTTCCGAAATCTTTCTACGAAAGACTTAACGGATTCTCCCTTTCGTTGCTTGGTAGCTAGAAGGGTAGGCATCGTAACCTCCGAATCATCCTCGAAGAATCGTGTAAGGAACAGCTTCTCCAAATCGCCCCAGTTCTTGATCGAACCTTCCGGGAGCTTCATAAACCATTCAAAGGCTAACCCTTTCAGGGTGCCAATGAATAGGCGTGCCAGGATGGCATCATTATCTACCACATTCCCAGTTTGGGATTTGAAGTAGTAGATATGCTGGTTGGGCGACCCCTTCCCATCGAATGCTTGGAGAGTTGGAGCCTTGAACCTAGGAGGGTACGGGACTAAGTCCCACTCAGCCGGATAGGGCCGGACCACTCCAGCGTCTTGGAGATCTTTGCGACTGGCAAGGGCCTCTAGTCGTTTCTCCAGTAGGCTCATTCTTTGATCTTGAGCCTTCTCCGAGTCCGGGTTGCTTCCTGCATGCGCTGAAGGCTGGGACACATCTGGAGTAGATCGTCGTGTCCTTTCGGAAGGATCGGAGGGTGGACTTTCTCTCCTTCCCCTTCTTGCTCTTGACCTTCTAGGAGGAGATCTCTCTCTCTCGTCGAGCAATTTCTCAAGCATGTGCTTGAGACCGTCAATGGTTCTCTGCTGAGAGGAGAGTATTTGCATTTGGTGCTTCTGCATCTGCACCAGATTTTTAGTTGTCTCCTCAGGAGTGTCTGCCGTGTCCTCAGGAGCATCTGCCATGTGGGCGGAAACCTCCCTTTCACCGGAAGAGTTCGAAGCCCATGATTCTATCACAACAGAGTGAGAATCATTTTCCCTAATGCCGCGGGATAAGGCATTGTAGTCAATTGGGGTGATGGCCCCAGTCCTGGTACGGGTGTGTCGATACACCCCTTCTGGCTCAGAGTCTGACCCCTCTGAATTGACCATTGGTTGTTTTCCCTTGCTTCTGCTGGTCATACATGCAGTAAACTCTGGGTATTCGACGTCAGGGAAGGTTCTCCTTCGGTGGGAGCGTCTTCTTTTGGCTGACGGGGGAATCAGGGTCAGCTGTCTAATCAAAGACGGCTGGTGCGCGCCTGACTCGCAATGACATCCAGAGAGCATTTGGATGAGCTGTTGACAGCAACATGGAGAAGTGGCCTGATTGGCACTCCTTTTCCTTGTCAAATAATCCCTCAAATCCGTGGGAGGGGGATTAAATAGGCTAGCCTCACAACGTGGGGCAACCGTGCGCTGTGTTGTCTGGACGCAAGTCTCAGAAACGCAGCAATCACGTTGTTGCGTTACGCGCGTCTGGCGTCTCTGTTGAGACGAGACGCGGTTCTCGCGTTGTAGTATGCTGCGTTGGAGCAGAAAGTCTTGAGGCGTTACGCGCGTCTGGCGTCTCTGTTGAGACGAGACGCGGTCCTCGCACTGTTGTCCACTGCGTTGGGGCAGAGGGATTGGGGCGTTACGCGCGTCTGGCGCCTCTGTTGAGACGAGACGCGGTCCTCGCACTGTTGTCCGCTGCGTTGGGGCAGAGGGATTTGGGGCGTTACGCGCGTCTGGCGTCTCTGTTGAGACGAGACGCGGTCATCGCACTGTTGGGAGATTTCGCGCGTCTGGCGTCTTTGTTGAGACGAGACGCGGTTCTCGCACTGTTGTCCGTTGCGTCGAAGCAGAGGGACTTGGAAGATAGTGGGCTGCTGGGCCCCACGCCTGGGAACGCATGCGTCCTGCGTTTGATGAGACGCAGAAGCTTCGCTCGGGCGTTTGACAAGTGGGTCTTCAGCAGACTCAACTTGAGGAGTCTCGCGTTTGGGTCGCCAAACGCGGATCTCTCGCACTGGTCGAGGTGCGGGCAAGGCATCATATTGAACGCCGCGTCCAACCCCAGTCAGAGAACCATCGGTTCCAACCGAGTGTTGACGCGCGCGTCGTCTTTGTCGACGCTCGGCATTTCGATTGCGTCGTGGAGGAGGAGAGAAGCCAACAATCTCCTGGTTTGAAGAACCAGGAATGTTCACACGCGGGTCTCTTGAGAGACGTTGACGCGGGGTTTCTGCGCGACGCGGTTGGTCACAGCAGTAATTGTGCCGGGGACCACGCGGGCCTTCAGAGAGGCGTTGGCGCGTGGGTTCTGCGCGTCGCGGTTGATCGCAGCAGAGGCGTTGGATGTCACGCGGGCCTTCGGGGAGGCGTTGACGCGTGAGCCAGACGCGGCACAGAGGGTGACAGCAGCGCCTGATTGAGCCACAGATTGGGCTTCGGGAGGCTGCGTCGTTGAGACCCTGCGGCAGACGCGGGTCTTGGGGCTCTTGGAGCCAGAAGAGAGGAACTCTTCATACTTCGCCTGGTCAAACTCAACAATGAGTAATTCGACCATCTTCCCCTTACGGAGAACGTCATCCTGCACCACAGTGTGCTCATCGGTCACGAATGTAGTCCCCAGCGGAGTCGCCATCTCTTGTTCGGTGCGGGAAAGAGATTTTGCCGTAAAATTTCCTTGAATCAGTTGAAAGATTACAACAAAACAATATTCCGACTACAAGGGAGGGAGGATGCTTGAATCTTCCCTTTGTTTAAGGCTGGGTTCTTCGTGTGGCGATGGAGAGTGAATCTTGTTCTCCGTTGACCAGATGACCGTCCTGGACCGTCGGGGGTCTTCTCTTCGGCCGGTAGGGGAGTAACTCAGCTCCGTCTACCAAACTCTCAAAGAGGAGGTAGGCGAAGATAGGCTAGTACTCAGTAAGCCTGTTGAAGAATCTCTTCTCTCTCGGTCGTCGACGTCGGGCTTCTCTCTCTCGATGCCTTGATCTTCTTCTCCCCCTGAATCCAAATCTTCGACCCACCCTTCATAGTCAACAGGGCTATTTATAGGGGCCTTAGGGGGTGATCGTGCCCCCTAAAAATGTGCCTGAATGAGGGTCGTTACCCGCGATACGCGCGGTAACTGACTCCCCACGATCTGGGCGGTTGCAATTGAGACGCGGGCTTCAGGCCAAACGCGCCTTGATGCTGAAACGCGAGCTTCGGGCCCGACGCGCCTTGATGCTGAGACGCGGGCTTCGGGCCGACGCGCCTTGATGCTGAGACGCGGGTTTCGGGCCGACGCGCCTTGATGCTGAGACGCGAGCTTCAGGCCAAACGCGCCTTTGAGACGCGGGCTTCAGGCCGACGCGTCTTGAAGTTGAGACGCAGGCATCAATCCTTTGCGTCTTGAAGTTGAGACACAGGCATCAATCCTTTGCGTCTTTGAGACTCTGCTTCTTTTGTGGCTTGCCTGTTAGTCATTTTTAGACAGCCTACAGTGGTGCTGACTTCGACTAGCTCACTAGCAGAGATCCCGACAGCGGCGGGAGAAGCACCAGTTTTCATCAAATCACCAAAGGCTAGCTCAGGAATAAGTTCATCAGTCCGAGGGCCTCACTAATTATGGCTGTACCTGGACCTCCTTAACTCGCCACAGGCTCCACGACCAATCCCCTTGAACGCGAAGCCATTGGGCTTTCTTTGCCCTCGCCAGCACCAGAGAGACCAACATCGGCGGCGCAACCCTCAGGTTCATCGGAGATGAAGTAGCTGGCTTTGTCACCCTCCCTGTAGGTGAACAGCGGATCGTAGTAATCTTCTTATTCCCCTGAAATTTCGGTTCCTACATCACAAATTAACAAGTTAGTTACATGGGAAGAGAGAGTAATTTAAAAAAAAAATCTTGCAAACAGAAACTAATCTTACCTAAGTCTGGAGCAGCCTTTTAAGGTGCTTTCTTATGCGCCGATAGTTTTATAACTAACGGGGCAGGAGGAGAGACGATCGCAACCGATTTGCTTCTGCGATGACTGGAGTGTGGCAGCGAGGTTTCTTCACCACCCTCTTCTTGTGAGGTTTGCCCTTTCGCTTCCGTTTGAAGTGAACGTCTGGGTTTTCCTCCTCCTCCTCCATCTCCACTTCCTCCATGGGAGTTGTACCTACCCCACCAGGAGCCTCCTGCACTACTTCAGCGCGTAGTGACTCGAGTGCTGTAACCTTTTATGGAAAAATTTCTTGTAATCTACTTTGCGACATACTAATTTACAGTCAATCTCGTGAACAGCATTTAGACCATTTGCGTCAAGTTTGTATTGTGTTGAGAAAAGAAAAGTTATACGCTAATCTGAACAAATGACTTTCTCGCCACACAAATTCACTTTCTAAGATTTGTAGTTTTCACGAATGGAGTTTCTACGGATCTGCAAGAAGTAAGCAATGAAGAGTGGCCAGAGCCCCAGAGCATCCATGATGTAAGAAGTTTTCACAAAATCGCTATCTTTTATAGACAGTTTATCAAAGGGTTTAACACTGTCATTACCTCGATTATCGACTGTTTGAAGAAATGTGAGTTTACATGGTCGAGCGCCGTCTCGAAAGCATTTGTTAAGAGAAAAAAGAGGATGGTTAGTGTTTCCATCATTCATCTCCCCAGTTTTCCAAGATCTTTGATATAGTGTGTGATGCATCCAGAATTGATAAAGGTGAAGTTCTCGCTAAAGAAGGTCATCCAATTTTTTGCTTCAATGAGAAGCTGAATGAGACTAAATAACGCTACTCTACCATGATAAAGAATTTTATTCTGTAATTCAAGCACTTCGCTATTGGCGACATTATCTTCTACCACAAGAATTTGTTTTCTTTTCTAACTACAAGGCTCTGAAGTACATCTACTATCAGAAAAAGCTAAACACATGACATGAACGTTGGGTTGAGTTTCTCCAAAACTACATATTCACCCTACGTCACAAAGAAGGAGACGAAAACAAAGCCGCCGATGCTTTCAGCTGGTGCCTCTTTGTTTTCACAAAATTGTTCATGGTAGTAGGTGATTTTGAAAAGTTAAAAGTTGAGTATGAGTCATGTCCCGATTTTTGTGACATCTACGCCAAATTGAAAGATGGAACGACTCGTGAAAATAGATGATTTTGTCCTCCAAGATGGATAACTGTTTATCGACCGAAAGCTATGTATACTAAGATACTCTCTATGAGAATTTCTTGTTTGGGAATTGCATGCCGGTGATATAGGTAGACATTTTGAGAATGAGAAGGTCATACAGGCCATTGAATACCAGTTCTATTAGCCAAGTTGAAAATGCGATATTACAAGCATGTTGGAAGATGTCACATTTGCCAACTAGCCAAGCAGTAAAAACTAAATACAGGTTTGTACAGTCCACTCCCAGTCCCAAGTTGCCGATGGCAAGACGTGTAAATTTCGTATTAGGTCTCCTGAAGACTCTTAGAAAACACGATTATGTTTTAATTGTTGGGACCATTTTTTCAAATTAGTCTATTTTCTTCCTTATCCTCAAACCTCTGACGATCTAGAGTAGCTAAGATATTTTTCGACGGTGTTATCAAGTTTCATGATTTGCCTAAAATAATTGTGTCTGATAGAGATGTCAAATTCACTAGTTACTTTTGAAAAATTGTTTGGCATATGTTAGGCACGAAACTCAAGTTCTCTATTGTTTTTCATTTCAGACTGATGTTCAAACAGAACTTGTCAATAGAAATCTAGAGAATATTTTACGAACACTTGTAGGGTGAACACATTGGAAATTGGGATTTCAAATAAGCCACTGTTGAATTTTCATATAATACATCTGTTAATAAGACTACATGTAAAAGCCCACATAAGATTGTTTATAATTTTAGACCTAGACAGCCCATAAATCATATTCCTGTGTCAGATCATTATAGAATACCTAAGTCTTTATCTCCATTTGCATCACACGTGCACAAATTACACAAGTAAATTAGTGATAAAATTACTAAAAATAATGTCAACTACAAGTTACGAGCTGATATTAAGAAACAACCTAAAAATTTTAATGTTGATAACTATGTAATGGTATGAATTCGTTTGGAACGGTTTTATTTCGGAACCATAAAGAAATTACAGGCCCATAGTGCTGGTCCATTTGAAATTTTGAACAAACTAAGTGATAATGCTTATGTTATAGATCTTCCGAAATCTTTTGGTATCAGCTCTATTTTCAATATTGAAGATTTAGTATATTACAAGGGTCATGATTTTATCCCTAATAACGCACTAGCTGATGAGCCATTCCATAAGTCTATTTTTTAGATACCTTCCCTTCCACCACTTCCAAATTTTTTTCCTAATATATCAGATCAAGTTGATAACATCTTAGAGAAGAAATTATTAGCACCAAAGATGGTGGGACTTGCCAATATTTGGTTCGATGGAAAAGGTGTCACGCCGAATGAACTAAAATACACTAATGCTAGTATGCAATGAGAGTCGGTGAAATATATTTTTTTTAAAATATGATAAGCCTCAGTATATGGAATTAAACACAATATTCATAAAAGTTTCCAGCTTTATTACACAAGTACAATAGTATCATAAAAGTCATGATTTATTACATAAAAAACTAATAGAAGAAGCCAAAAGTTCTCACGAGCTGAAAAAGAAGGTAAGTCCACTACTGGAGCTTCGCAACGTATTCAAAGTACTCTTGATCTTGAGAATGTCTCTGAACCTGAATCTGAGCAAGTAAACTCAGGGTTATCAGTAAGTGACCTAATAAATGGTAAAATGAGGGCAGCTAGTAGTATAGTACACGTATAATAACAATCGTTATATTATAGTATATTACAAGTAAAATAACAATCAGTATAAAATTGAGTTA
The DNA here is from genome assembly GCA_038442645.1 of Agave tequilana. Taxonomy (NCBI): domain Eukaryota; kingdom Viridiplantae; phylum Streptophyta; class Magnoliopsida; order Asparagales; family Asparagaceae; genus Agave; species Agave tequilana. Next base: position 161,076 of record JAVJIF010005624.1, read on the forward strand.
TAACAAACTCAATATGTAAGAATCTCATATGTCAGAAGTTTGTCAATGTATATCTGTTATTAAAGTGTTGTTATTTGAAATTGATTGGTGGACATAATTTGTATTTTAGGTGGATTCCATACATATCCGAAATAATGTCCCAAGCCTCTGACGCTGAACCAGATCGTACCGCTAGGTACTCATGATATAAATAGTATAAACAAGACGGGATGGCAGTCATCTCGGGGAACCCGGTGGATCCCTCTTTCGGTTGCACAACCTGTATCTTAGGACCACCCAACATACAAAAGTTGTCTCACCTATCACTTTTCCCACCTTGATGTAAGTTGTCTAGTGTAAATGTCATCTAGATTATTGTGTCTGATCAATAACAGTATTTATAACAGTATACAATTTAACATGATTTTTCTCAGTAATTTCGGAAACACGAACTATGTAGTTGTCACGTAATGGTTATGCATAATTTGTCAAATTTTCCAAGTAAAATCAAAATATAGTTAAAAGTTAATAATTAAATTTTTCTGGAATTTTCTCTAATTATGGTTATTTTTAAGTATTTTTCTAAAGAACAAACAATTAATAATTCAAATAATATAATTTCTAGGAATTAAGAATTATTTAATTAAAATATTTATAATAATTTTATGCAGTTACAAAATGAACAACTCAGGGCAAAATATTTAATTATTTGTACAAGAAATTAAATCATGAAAATTTGCAATTTTCTACATATTTTTACATGCTAGAAAATTAAATAAGCAATTTAAATAACTAAAAATGAATAAATAACTATAAAATAAATTAATTTACCATAATAAAACATAATCTATTTAAAGACAATTAAAAACACTCACATGAGTTTACCATGGATTCGGATATAAAATTTATTTGATTTTTCAGGAATCTACATTCAATTTAATTCAATTTAGGTAATTATTATAAAAAATATTTTAATTAGGTTGTTCTAAGTAACTTGGCTGCCAAACTATTTTTACAGGGTTTAAAACTGCAATTCGTGATTTCATAAAAAAATCTTAAATTTTTGCTAAATTTCCTAAATTTTTGGATCTTAAATAAGCCTAAAATCATTTAAATCCCTTAACTGGTCTAGATTCTACAATAACGGGTTTGGGTGCTACAGTAATGGGTCTGGATTTCTTAACGAGTCTGTATCTATTAACGGGTTTGTTTATGTGATCTTAATGGGTCTATTTCTGTGTTCTTAACAGGTGTTTATACTACAGTAAATTTTGCTACAACTGCTACAATAATGTTTTTCTTATTTTTATTTGAATTTTATTCTATTTAGCTTAAAGGGTTCGGTTTTGTGCCTAAACAGACCCAATTGTCTGTGCAAAGTCTGGCCGAGAGTTCCTCGGCCAAGAGCTCGCTGGTCAGGGAAATCTCTCGGCCAGTTACATTGCTGTCGAGTGCTCGTCTCGACCAGATTATCTGTTGGCTGAGTCTTGGTCAGACAGTGTTGGCCGAGAATTTGCTTCGGCCAGTCTGTGCTGAGGGCATATTTCTTTTCTTTTTTGTTTTTTTTAAATTTCAAAAATTTCAAAAAAAATCACATTAATTATATGATACATTGTGGGTGTTTGTGAGTATTTTTATTAGATTTTTGGGGTAAGGTTTTTTGATGAAATTTTTGTTAAAATAACTAGCGTATTTTAAGTGCTCAATGAATGTTCAAACGAAATAAAATTAAAAAAAATTAAACTTAACTTCCCAGAATCGCTTCCTTTCAGTTTGAACTCCGTCTCCCACATCCAGCGCGGTGGTTATCTCATCCCAGATGGCTTAGAGAAAAGTAGAATATAAAGAGGGAGGCGTCTGATTTGACTCTAAGGTTTTATTTTTATTTTTTTCTTTGACCGTGTGGGCCTGGGCTTAGGTTTGGGCTACAAGGTGAAAATAAGAAGAGAAAAGAATGGGATGTGGGCTTGGGCTTAATTATTTTATATTTTATTTTCATTTTTATTTTTTTTGTAAAGCTTAAGGGCCTGGGCTGTCTTCATTTTATTTTATTTTATTTTTGTTTTTGTTTTTATTTATTAATTGATTTTATAAATTATTATTGTTATTATTTATATAATTTGTATAGAGATATTAATTACTTATTTGGTATTAATTATATTATTAATTGTTATTAAGCATTAGTATTATCATTACGTATTTGGATCAAGATACTATAATTTAATATTCATTTATGTATTATTAAATAGAGATATTACAGAAGAAAAACCGCCAACTGATAACATGTGGATAGACCGAAGTAAACTACAGCAGATTAATACCAATGTCTTAGAACATGATGAGAGTTTTTTCTACTTTTAACTCGACAGAGCCGAATTCTTTCCAACTTGAGCCGAATTCTTTCCAACTTGGAGAGAATGACGTGGACATTAAGATCTCATTTCTTCTACATCAAAATCTCATTTCTTTGGATGTAGTGTGGCTATATTGTAACCACTTCAGAGGTCCATTCACCATTGTATACAATGCTGGAACTAGGAGAAAGGGGTGGTGGTTGTGGGGTTTCCATTTAGGTGATTGAGCCACCTGAGACACCTTGCATGAAAGTTCCATTTTAACTCCATCTATCAAGAAGAGAACTCATTTATAGACCTTCATTTTGAAGGCAGATCGCCTTCAAAATTTGCCCTTCATTTATATCTACAAGTGGCTTACCCATAATTTTTCTTGGATAGCCAGTTGAGAACCTTCCTACATATGGTATGTCATATTGACATCAATATTTGTTTGAAGCTTCCAATTATTATGCTAAGAAGAACAATGCATTTCCTTTTGCATACAAAGCGAGATTAGAATGTAGAAGATAGATGCATTTGAACATACAAAGAACAAAGAAATGATGTATAAAAAATGTGTGGATAACAAGCAAAACAAAAATAAGAGTGTCTTTCCGACAGTCAGCTCGACTAACCAACATACACTAATGCAGGTACGCGATGTGATTCAGTGACGTTTTTTTTTCAAAATACGCTAAGCCTCAGTACATGAAATTAATCATAATATTCATAAAAGTTTCCAGCTTTATTACACACGTATAGTAGTATCACGATGTGATTTATTACATCAAAAGAAAACCAAAGCAAAGAAATAAAAGATCCTCGCGAGCAGGAAATGAAGGCGAGTCCCCTACTAAAGCTTCGCAATACGTTCAATGTACTCATGATCCTGCAGAGTCTCAAAACCTGAATCTGAATAAGCAAACTCAAGGTCGTCAATAGGACACCTAGTGAGTGATAAAATGAGAGAAGCATTAGTATAAAACAATAATAACAAGTAGTATATTAGAATTATATTTGAAGTAAAATAACAATCAGTATAAAACTGAGTTGTAACGAAGTCAATCTGTAAGGATCTTATATGTCAGGAGTTTATCATGATATGCCTATTATTAAAGTATGTTGTTATCTGAAATTGATCGGTAGAGATTTTAATTGTGTTCTAGGTGGGTACTGTATATACTCAGAATCACAGGCCCAAGTTTCTGACACTGAAGCAGAACATACCGCTGATACTCATGATATAAACTGTATAAACAGGACGGGATGCCAGTCATCCCCGGGAACCTCGTAGTGAAACCTTTCTTTCGGTTGCACAACTTGTATCCTAGGTCCATTTAAAATACAGATGTTGTCTGATATATCAGTTTCCTCACCACAATATAAGTTGTATAGTGTCAATGTCATCTAAATTACTAGGTCTGATCAATAACAATGTTTATAACATGTATATAAGGTAACATGATTTTTTTATAGTAATTTTGGTAAAAACTAACTATGCCATTATCATTTAGTGATCATGTAAATTTGATCAAATTTTTTTAGAAATCAACATGATAGTCAAAACTAATAATCTGATTTTTTTTGGGAAATTTTCACCATTTATGGTTACTTTTAAGTATTTTTCAAAAGACAAACAATTAATAATTCCAATAGTTCAATTTCTAGAGATCAATAATTGTTTACTTAACATATATTCATACTTATTTCATGAAGCAAAATCTGAATAACTCTAGAGAAAAATACTTAATAATTTGTACAATATTAAATATTGGAAAATTGCATTTTCATAATGCTAGAAAATTAATGAAGCAATTTAAATTGATAAACGCTAAAGAAAATTTCGCTACAACCACCTACTTTTCTTCATAATTAGAAAAAAAAACTTAGCTTTATAATTTTATTCACTAGAGCCTCATTCACGTCAGCATAATTTGATTCCTCCCAGCCACCACTTTTTTATATATTTTCATTTTCTCTTTTACCCTTCCCCTTCACCCACAATGTTCCTCTCCCCGCAATCCTGACCTTGACGCAGAGTAATTCACAGGTCGACCTGATGATAGTGATGCTGATATAAGGACTGTGACTTATGATCACAGTTCTATGTAAGGACTGGGACTATGATCACAGTCTTTTTATTAATAAAAATTAGGGCATTTTAAAGAACTGTGAACATTTTCACTATCCCAATATAGGGTGAAAATTTGTGTTTTTGTGAGTACTGCGATCATGGTTACAGTTATAATAAAGACTAAAAAAATAAGACATTTTTATGATGATTACGATCATGATCACGTCCTATAAAGACTCAGAAATATGTCCTAATAATGAGGATTATGATCATGGTCGCTGTCCTATAAAGACTAAAAAATAAGGTATTTTTGTGAGGATTACAATCATGTGGATTGTGACTGGTCGCAGTCCTATAAAGACTCAAAAAATGACATTTTTGTGAGAACTGCGATCATGGTCGCAGTTCTCAGAAATAGGGTATTTTTATAAAGATTACGATCATAGTCGCAGTCCGCATTTTCAAAATAATCTGCTTTTCTCGAAGTGATTATTGCGGGGCATTTGCGTCTTTTGCCGCTGAGGAGCGTTTTTACGCTTGACACGTGGGCGCACGTGGTTGGTTTAAAAAAAGAGGTGGCTAAAGCGAATACAATTATAAAGTTGAGTTTTATCCTAATCACGATTTGATGTAGGTCCTGTTTGGTTAAGGGTGAAAGTGAGGAAGTGAAGAAGTGAGGAAGTGGTAATAGTTCCCTTTGAAACTTGAGAATTGGCTAGTAAGTTTTCCGTCGTATGGATGTTGTTGGAAAGTATGGTTTGAAAAATGTTGTCTTTTTCAGTGTTTGGATGGTAATGTGAAAGTGGAAGTGGAAAAGTTGACCACAAAGTTGACCGCAAAATAATATTAAAATAAAAATAATTAAGAAAAATAAAAAATGAACTGTAATTAGAATGCAGGTGTGATTTTCATAATCAAAAAATTAATTGTTTTGTGCTACAACTTATTACAAATGAGATTTACATGACCACAAAATTAATTGTAGCACTATGGAAGTGAGGAAATGATTGTGTAAAAGAGAAAAGAGAAAAGGAAAAGAGGTTTTCTTATTTTCCTTTTCGGTGTTTACATAGATAGAGAAGTGAGCAATTATACTTTCCTACTTTTTTACTTCTGCCCACTTCCTTGCAGCCAAACACGAGAGTTGTAATGAAATCTCCCAAACATTAAATAGATGAAAAAAATAAATTCAATAAATCATAATTTATTTAAAAGAGATAAAAACACTCACCTGAGTTTGCCATGAATCTGAATATCAAACTAGTTGGTTATTTCGGGAATCTACATTCAATTTAATTAAATTTAAATAATTATCGTAAAAGATATTTCAATTTAGGTTGTCCTAGCTTAATTTACTAATTTTTGGACTTAAATAAGCCTAAAATCATTTAATTTCCATTAACGAGTCTGGATTTTGTAATGGATATGTATCTGCAGTAACGGGTCTGGTCTGTGCTGCAGTACGGATTAGGTTTGCTATAGTAGTTACTACAATGATAGCTACAGTAAATTTCTGGTTTATTTTTAATTTTTTTAAATTTTAAATCTATTACTTAAGAAAAATTTCACTACTGCCACCTAATTTGCTTCATAATTAGAAAAAAAACTTAGTTTCATAATTTTTTTCACTACAGCCTCATCCACGTCAGCATAAATTGATTCATTTCAATCACCACATCTTTATATACTTTCATTTTCTCTTTTACCCTTCCCTATCGCTCCAAACGTTGCTCTCCTCTCAATCATGATCTCGACACAGAGTAATTCGCGGGTCACCGTGTGCGGTCAGGTCGCTGTGAGGTTGGAAAGAGGCGGGAGACCCCCTCCCGAGGGTCTCAAGGGGCAAAGCCTTCGGACCAAATTTATTTTTTGGGAACGACCTTTTGCAGATCTTGTTTGCTCGTACTCGCGATGAGTTTTGTTTGTGCTTGTGATCGATGTGGTATTTAGATAGAAAAAATTAGGGATCATTCGATGCCGGTGAACGAGATTCTGCTAATGATGGCGATAAAGATATGAGGACTGCGACTTATGATCGAAATCCTATGTGAAGACTGCGACAGTCTTTTTTGTAAGAACTGTGATCATTGTCGCAGTCCTAATATAGGCTAAAAAAATTGTGTTTTTGTGAAGACTACGATCTCCTAATAAAAAATAAAAAAATAAGGCATTTTTGTGAGGATTGTGATCATGATCCCAGTCCACTAAAAACTCAAAAGGATGTCCTAATAATGAGGACTGCGATCATGGTCGCAGTCCTGTATAGATTAAAAAATAAGGTATTTTTGTGAGGACTGCGACCATTGTGAGGATTGTGGCCAATTCTCAGAAATAAAGTTTATTGTGAGGACTATGATCATGATCGCAATCTTTTATATACCAGCAGTTTGCATTTTTAAAGCGGGGCATTTGTGTCTTTTGCCGATGAGGAGCACTTCTGCTCTTGACACGTAGGTGCACCTGATTGGTTTAAAAAAGAAGGTGGCTGAAATAAATAAAATTATGAAGCTGAGTTTTTTCTTAATTACAATTTGACATGAGGTTTTAGCGAAATCACGCTATAATTAATTAGTTTAAAAGGGTTTCGTGCCGGGTACATGCTGGTCGGGTTCATTCAGACTTGGGTACAGTGGGTTACGGCTAAAAGAATGAAAATAAGAAGAGAAAGGGAAAAGGAGGCTGGGCTTTTTGGCTCAGTTTAATTTTTTTTTTTGTAAGGCTAAAAGGCGTAAGCTGGGCTTCATTTTATTTATATTTTTCTTCTTCTATTATTATTTATTAATTTGATTTATAAACTATTACTATTATTGTTATTGCATAAATAGTTTGTATTGAGATGTTAATTATTATTTGATATTAATTATTATAATCGTTATTAATATTTAGTTGTTATTAATAATTATTATGATTCTTATCGGTATTTATCTGAAGACACTATCATATAATATTAAATCAAGTAGTACTTAGAAGAGATATTACACCAACCCATGATGCTTTAATTATAGAAAGAACAAAACGTACGTACCTTTAACTCAAAGATTGGATGATGATGACAAGTACTCCGTTTTAATCTTCTGTAATCTTACGACAACATCTGTCATTGGAATTCTTTCCTTTGGCGAGTACCTTGAGCACAGCAACCCCAATTCGATGATTAATGATAGGCATTGGTCCATGGCTGTTAGGTCCTGTGGTGGTCCCTCATTATTGGAATGATCCTTCAGTAGATTGTGGTCTACAACATCCAATACAGAAACTGGATGTGCGTTGCATACCCATTCCCTCAGGTTTGAATCTTCACCAAACATGGCATCAGATGGCCTTCTTCCAGTAAACGTTTCTAATAATAGAATTCCAAAGCTGTAGACATCGCCCATTTTTGACACTGCTCCTGTAAATGCATACTCTGTTGCAAAGAGTACATGCAATGCATTAATTTCACAACTTAAGATTGACATTTATGAAGTTGATGCTTTGGTTGTCTCATTATCTAAGAAAATATATTCATCTAAATTTGCATTACTTATAAAAGCAGTGTTTAGATTGAGGAGGAGAGGAAAACATTAACTGGTTTTAACAACTTGTTTATTTTTTTGCATTCCCTACAAACTTCCCAACTGGGACACTAGAGCAACATAGAACTGCAACACAGAGGCCCATTTGCATGTACATAAACTAGTTTTTAAGACAACGACTAAAAAGTTTTAACTCAATAAGTATAATCATTTGGGTATTAAAAACCCCTTTAGTTACTAACAAAATTATTAGCAAAAGCTCATTAATGTAATCACTGAAAAGATCACTACTAGAAGTTTCTCTCCTCATCTCTCTTTGTTGGTGTGTATCAAAAATCCAAAATTAGGTTATGTATGAGAAATTGTTAATGGTTGAGGGGATTGCTTGTTAATTTTAATAATTAATAAGGGTTATTTGAGAAACATGTCATATAATTTCTTCCAAACTATCCTAAAATAAATATACAAAGGAATATGACTTTAATGTTTGATACTGAACATAATTTCAGTTATTTGATTACCTGGAGCTATGTAACCAATGGTTCCTGGTGTGCTTGTTGATATTATAGACCGACTATCAGCATACAGCAGTTTGGAGATACCAAAGTCGCTCACGTGTGCTACCATTTCTTCATCCAGCAATACATTTCTTGGCTTCAAATCACAATGCAATACTACATCTGGATGGTGATGGTGGAGGTATTCGAGTGCCAATGACACATCTACCATTATATTCACCCTTTGTAGTAGATTTAAGCAGTAGTTGTCAGAGTACAACCAATCTTCAAGGCTCCCATTAGGCATGAATTGGAGGACTAAAGCTTTAAAGTCTAAATTAGAGCATACGCTAATGATTTTAATGAGATTCTTATGTCGAACCATCCTCAAAGCCTGGCATTCTGCCTCAAAGCTCTTTAAAGCCCCTTCGACTTCTAAATTCAGGACTTTTACTGCTGCAATCAATCCGTCATCTAGGCATGCTCTGAACACTGAACCAAAGGCCCCTCTTCCAAGTAAGTTAGCATCAGTAAAATTTTCTGTTGCACGAACTAGTTCGTGGTGGGAAACAACTCTGTACTCAACCAAACACAATTCATCCGTGTTAGCCGAGGTCTTCTTCTTCTTCTTCTTCTTCATCCAATAAAATGTACACATTAGACATATGCAAGTGAAAAGAACTGCACCAGTTGCTAATAGGATATATTTGACTGGCTGGTGTTTTCTCCTCGAGTTATCTTCAATAACAATTGTAGGGCAAGGTGGGAGGTGTAACTCTGGTGCCCCACAGAGTCCTTCGTTTCCCATCAAAGATGGAATGCTGAGATTTGAGAAAATTCTACCTTTTGGAACTTGTCCTTCTAACTTGTTGAAAGAGAGGTCAAGTCTCTCAAGATAGGTGAGATTGGCTATGGACTTTGGTATAACACCCGAGAGAAAATTGCGTGACAAGTTCAAATAGGTGACACTGATCAGCCCACCAAACGATTCTGGGATCTCACCTCGAAACAAATTTTTAGATAGATCCAAATATGTAAGCATCTGAAGCTGCCCCAATGCACCTGAGATATTTCCTGATAACTGATTCATTGATAGATCCAAATTATCCAAGGCTTTCAAGCCTCCTAGATGTGAGGAAAGAGACCCATTTATAGCATTCATTGACAAATTTAGTGCAAGGAGACTCTCTAAGCTCCATAAGCTTTCAGGAATACTTGATGATAATTTGTTGTTACTAAGATCCAATGCTTGCATCCTGCTGATGTTAGCCAGTGAACCCGGTATTGATCCAGAAAGCGAGTTATCTTCAAGAAGTATCGTATTCAAGTTTGTCATCAGACCAAACTCAATTGGAATTGACCCAGTTATCTTATTAACAGAAAGGTCTATCAGTTGAAGCCCCTCTAACCCTGCCAGTACAGTTGATGGTATTGTCCCGGTGATCTCATTGTCAGACAACAATAGTTGAAGGAGACCAGTTAAGTTGCCTAATCCGTTTGGGATATTTCCATGTATGCGATTGTTTGAAGCAGCAAAATAATATAGAAACATCGATAGATTGCCAATGGAGTCTTGAAGAACTCCCTCCAGCTGGTTGTCTTCTATACCGAGGCTTCGCAGGTGCTTGCAGTGGGAAAGAGATGATAAGAATTCGAGCCCCCCCGTTAGTTGATTACTTCCGATACCAAACCATTCGAGCTGAGTTAGGGATTTCCCTATCTCAACAGGTAGTTTCCCACTGATCATGTTTAGGCTGAGGTCAAGAAAATACAGCATGGTGTTGTTGAGCAAAGACTTCGGTATCGAGCCAATCAGGCTATTATTACCAATGGCCAGGTATCCGAGATTCCGTAGATTCCCAATTCCTCTGGAATTACTCCCGCTAAGCTGTTGATTTTCAAGTCGAGTCTGACAAGCTTCGTGAGGTTTCCTAGTGAAGCTGGGATCGTTCCTGTCAGTTGGTTGCCTGCCAAAAACAATATATTGAGCTCGGGCAAGTTGCCAATCTCAGTCGGTATGGTTCCAGTTAACCGATTGCTGTTCAAGTCGAGTAACTGGAGGCCCCGGCATCGAGCAAAGCTCAACAGGACGTCGTCCCCCGTGAGCTGATTCGAGCCAAGATACACTCGTTGGAGTGGAGGGAACATAATCAGGCTGATATTGTTGTTGTTTGAATGGAGAGAACCCGAGAGATTGTTGGCTGTGGCCGCGAATATGGTTAGCGAGGACATGTTCAGTATGGCGGGAGGGATGGGGCCGGAGAGGGAGTTGCCTTGGATGTTGAAGAAGGCCAGGCGGGGGAGGCGGGTGAGGGATTCGGGGATGGTGCCGGTGAAAGTGTTATTGAAGAGGTTGAGATAAGAGAGGAAGGAAAGGTTGGAGATGTGAGGAGAAATTGTACCTTGGAGGTTAAAGCTTTTCAACCTGATACCAGTGACTCGTTGCCTGCGATGACTGCAGGAGACGCCTGTCCAGCTGCAGAAGGAGGCGCTGGTGGTCCAGTTGGTGGCCAGAATGCCATACGGATCGATGACCTGAGCTTTGAAGGCTAACAGCGATTCGAGGTCGGTGAGGTTGCTGCTGTGTGGTGCAGATGAGGCTGTGATCAACAGGAGGAGAGAGAGTTGAATGGCTAGAAAGAGAGAGGGAGGAGGAGGTAGTTCCATGGGGAAAGCAGCTTGCAGTGAATATGCAGGTTGCAGAGAACATGTTACTTGAGTTTATGCTCATAGGTTGTCAAACAAATATGCATAAGCTATCAAACTTGACACAAGTTGTAAGAAAGTTTATTCAATAAATGCATTTGAGACTGAATTATGAGCATATATAATTAGGAATCTTGAATCACTGTCAAACTTGGCCAAAGTTATAAGAATGTTAATTCAATAGATCTGGACTCGCGATGATATTGAATATTAGGAATCTTGATTGCATATTTGGGAATCATGACTCGTGATGATATTGAATTAGGAACCACATGTGAGGCTGACTTATGAGCATATATAATTAGGAATAGTGACTCATGCTGAGCTGGCTGTGGTCACACGCACTTTAACCAAAGTACATCCAAGTCTCCGATCTCCTCACGTGACGTAAGTGTGTGGGCGTAGCCCACCGTCCTAATGGGCCCAGCCCAATAGGCCTGCCGATCCAATTAAAGGAATAAAATCAAGCCTTAGCCCACGAGCACGATGGGCTCCGGCCCAATCGCCCAATCAACACATGATCAACTGATTAGGGGGGGCCAGGCAATTAACCGACCATTTAGTCTTCTTAATCAGTTGTATATTAACCCTAATAAAGGGGTAAATTACCCATAAAACTCCCTCCAGAGTCCAACTGCAAACCCTACATTGACTACCTAATTACTATCAAGCATCAGAGGAGTTTAGATGGGATCTAAGATCCAATCTCGCTGACCCTGTTCTCTGTCCTTGTAGATTTTATCCAACAGGGTCGGTTGCCAAACCCGTCCACCCGATCCGCAAACAACCTCACGTTTTTTTAAAGGAACAATGAGACCAGCAACATAACTACACATGAACGGGTTGTTAGCTTTTCTAAATAATGGTCTATTACTTTTCTAACATTTTTATTAAGTATAAGTAAAGAAATAGCAACTCACAAAACATTAAAACAATGATCTCAAATATTGGACGCTTCAACAATATTGTATTGAATTTTGAGATACCCAATGCGACATTAATGTGATTCAAGGGCTAGTGATAACAAAAAATAATTTTGCAAAAACATACAGCTATGGACATATTTTTCTAGTTAACGAATCTTGAATTAGAGATCAAGTTGTCAGTTCAACAAATTTATTCCTTTCTTTTCAATTGTCAATATTTGAAAACTACTCTATAATTAGCAGTAAATATTACCCGCTCATGTAGCCAATAAACAAATTCACAGACAGCTAATCAACAAAGCTTTCAACTTTCCGACGATTCAAATCAGGCAATAAGTATCACAAACAAATAACTATAGGTGAGGAGAGAACGAGTAAAACTAAGCATATGATCATTCAAACCAAAAAACAGTTCCCTTCAATGTCAAAATTACTACCAGACAAACGAAAACACAAAAAGAGTTCCCATAGTTTAGCCATCAAACTGTAACTCGCAAGATGAAATACCCAAACATAATTTCTGAAGGAAGAAATCAGCCAGTAATTTGCTGGGACTTGTTGAGGATGACACCCTCGTATTTGACCTGGAACCACTTCATCGCGTCATCCTTGGTGACCCTTTGGTGAATTCCCACACGGGACTTGCACCTGCGACGACGGCCAACACGGTACCCAGGGCGCTCCAGAACCACATAGAAGTCCATTCCATATATACCAGTGGAGGGGTCATACCTGTGCATTAAAAAAAGGGATCAGTAAATGGAAGGACAACAAGAAGGTTTTAATTATAGGACCTGGAGCTGTGCGTATATACATTATTCCTTATTGTTCGTCGTATGAAGTTACTTGTTTAAAGTACTTGGTAAATGCATCGGCATAAACAAACCTAAATAACACCATAGAGGACTTGCGTGATACAGTGGTGAAGAAAAGCCAATGAAGCCGTCAATAATATGAGAGTAGCAGTTAAAATGGTTGTGGCATGCATCGAGATATAGCAGATTACCAGAATACGTCAGGTGAAATGATATGGAGGACAATTAAGATGGTCATGGTATAAATACTGTGATCCCGTCCTGTTGCTAGTGTGTACACTTATTCTTTTCTTTTATCAATTCAAAATTTCATAACACCTGTGAATTTTGCATTTTACTCCCAACAGATTTCAGGCAATTTAAGTAAACAACCATTAATTTTCTAGATACCTCTGTGTTCTTGACAAGGAAGAAATTTTAGCATCAACTAAATGCATCAAGATGTTCTCTAATTGGAATGTGATTCAGTAAAAGATACTTCATGCGGATATATCACGGGCAAAGTGAAGTGTAAAACAAAAGAAACAGTTCTTAGTTAATCATGTTACTCGATTAATATATTTCAATTTCAAACTGGGTTGACGTTATATCAGGAGTTATTAGAAGCAACCAGGCAGATCATGCTTGAGTAACTCAGCAACTGCATTAAAGAAAACAGCCATGTAAAGTGCTATAAATTAAACAGCAATCCAAGTTGATCAGTTCATAGTAATAAAGCCAAATGTAGTTCTAGTAATAACTACGAGGTTGCAAAAGTATAACTGAAAATTCCAAGTACAGGATGGTAGCGCTACATGGAACCCAAGATACAATAGAACAAACAAAAACATAACAGAGTCCTCTCCTGAAAAGTTGCTTCAGGGTGGCCAGTGTGATTTTTCAAAGAGTCTATATTCTGCTTCCAGAAACTTTTCTATTCCTCTTGTCCTCTAGTATAATCATCCAACAAACTCAAAATCTCAGCAAAACTGGAACAGTATAAATCCTGATTAGATCCTAAGTAGGAACAACTAAGTAAAGCAGTATGGAAACAACTCACTTCTGCCCTTCTGACCATAACTTTCGCCATGACACCAACCCACAAGGTAGACATCAAACTGATAGCAAAGCTAAACAAAAAAATTGATCAATCCTTTCATGGAGTTGAGCCTATATTGATAGGAAATGGGATAATGATCCCCTGCAGATAATGGCTCCTCTGTTTTCCTTAATTTTTAAAAATCTCATTCAAACACTTGAATATTTGTTTTTAGGATTCAATTCAATCTTCAGCATGAGAAAAATCTCAAACAGCCTATATCATTAAGCCTTTATCCCACCAAAATGTTGTGATTCAAGTAAATCATTCAATTGAAAGGTTTGACAAAATTTTCTACCAGATATTGCTAATTTTTTGCTTGGCACCAACTTCTAAATGAGTGCTAAATTCTAGATCAGAAAATATGAACAGGAGAGCGGTTTGCTATAAATCCTAGGACAATTGGTAGGCACACTAATCTAATTGAAATCCTTGGGTGGGAGGGCTCTTCATAAACTCTCATAAGTCATAATGATTCACACTAGTGACTAGATAGACCTGAGGTGTCCAATCAAACCAACATCAAATAAAGATATACTCTTAACAAAACAGAACTTGCCATCTTACACAAAAGAATTTAATTATCTTACAAATACCTCAAAATGGACCTCAAACAGATTAAATAGTAGTTTAACTCAATTTCTTATCATTCAAATCCCACCATAGAAAGGCAAGGGGAAAAAAACTAACAGATAAAGAACAATAGTAGTCGCTACCTCTCACTTTAAAAAATGATAACCCAATAAAAGATTCCATTATCTCATGTAACTTACAGTATCTAAGTTAATGATTGTTAAACTCAAAACACACTAACACAAATCAAATAGCAATCTAACCAAAGCATATCATAATTTCACCACTGAAATCTTATATAATAGATGAATTGATCAGATTTCATTTCAACATAGAAATAATAAAGACTGATTAATTTTGGGAATTTTCAATATATTTTGCTGCTAAAGATCATGTGCTTGACTTTAGTATTCATCTATTTTCCATGTTTCTTCTCTCTGATAATTCAGTGTTTCAAAGAAGAATGAGAAAGAGTTTGAACATATCTAGAATTTGTGAGGACGTAAAAGATTCAAAAAGGAATGTCAACAACACTATGCGGTTGGATTTTAACAATAATAAAGAGAGAATTATTAGCATATTGACACTGCCTTTTGATTATTGCTACTAAAAACACAAACTAGAAATGTTGTACATGTTTTTTTAACTGCAAATTTTTTTTTAAACATTTCTTCTATAATATTGTAGAACAAACGCATACTAGAAATGTCTTACATGCTTTTCTAGCTGCATAACTTTTACTCTATTCTATAGATTGCCGTACAGCTTATTATCCAACACCTTGACATACGGACTGTTTTCTAAGTTATCAGGTCAAAACTAACCACCACATTAAGAGACAATGGCTGGATGGCATTATGCTATGTATATCTGGCCAAACAAGAACTAATGCTGTATAAAGCTAACTTCAATAAGTCACATTCCATTAATATATACCCATAGCATTTATTTTACAGAATAAAAAATGATCAACTACAAATTATCAGGATTTCGAAAACACCCAATTGTCATCACAAACAAGGACGCTGAATCCACTACCATATTAGCATGAATAAATCTCAACAATGCACCACAAAACATGGTCATGAAAATTGCATAACCATATCTCTTATTCAATACATATAAGAAACTGAGTGTATTTGAGAACACAGAACTTCCATTACCAATAGAAAGGAAGGGAGTAAACTTACTTAATCCCAAGATCGATATGCTCTTGGATACCAAACCCAAAACAGCCAGTCTCACTAAAGTTCCTCCTCAGCAATTCGTACTCCTTGACCTTCAATCCACTCTCCAGAAGCTGCATCGCCTTGTCACCTCTAACAGTAACATAGCACGCAATCTTTTCGTTACGCCTGATCCCAAAGGAACGAACAGTGTACCTCGCTGTCGAGCAAGATTCAAAAGAACAAAAATCAGGGGCGAGCCAAAGGAAACTAATCCCTATATTACAAAGCAAAATCCAAAAAATAAAAAAAAGAAATTACCCTTTGAGAAGACCGGTGACTGTCCGCTCAACTGCTCCAAAACCTACATATAATAAGAGCCTGAAAATGAGAAATAGACCTAAGGACCAACATCTATGTGAATAACTCAACAAATATGGTAGCCAAGTAACATTAAAATGAAATTTTTACCAGGAGAACTCAATCAAAATGCGAACTTTCACCAGCGAATCTAATAACAGAAATTAAAGAAATTGTAAGACAAGAGATCTGATTGAGACCTTAGCGGCTCTGGTGAGACGATCTCCGCTCTCACCGACGGAGATGTTGAGCACGAGCTTCTGGACCTTGATTTCCCTCATGGGGTTCGAGAGCTTCTTGTCTGAAGCCTGTCATCATCAACAACGAAAAGAGAATAAGAGAAATTATTAGAAGAGAGAAGAAAAACTAGAAGAAGAAGAAAAGAGATCGACCATGGGGTTCAGTGGAGGCGAGAGCTCCGGAGGGAAGTAGGGGGAGACGCGTGGAAGAAACCCTAAAAGAGGGAACGGCGCTCTTTGCTAGGGTTTTATCTGCTGCGTGGAAAATTACGACAAAGTCCACCGATTCTGGTTTCTTAATCTACCTACAAAAACTTGAGTACGAAATTACGACGAAGTCCACCGATTATGGCTTCTTAATTTATACACAAAATGTAACCTTAAGGTGAAAAAAAAAAGTAATTTCACATTAAAAAAAAAAAATAGAAGTACTTCCCCGTTGCCGGGACTTGAACCCGGGTCTCTCGGGTGAGAGCCGAGTATCCTAACCAACTAGACTACAACGGATTTGGTAATTAAATATATTACTATTATAGGTAATCACTATATAGTTTAATCATCTTTCTTCGCACCATACCTTCCACGTTCTGGGAGTCTAGATCACAGAGTATTCCTTATCATATTTGGCATAATGCATATATTTCAATGAACATAATATTCTAGTCTTTGTTATATTAATAAGGTTCTAATTTCTAAAGAATATGATGCTTCAAATTGACACCCATTTTCAAAATAATCGTGCAGATGCTGAGGTGAAAGAAATATGGTAGCATGGCAAATTGCGTTGGTAAAAGAGGTGGTAGAATCAACAATAGAGTCACAACAACAATGATGTTACCAGCAGTGATTATAGTGGTAGAGTTAGTGGTAACAGTAGCAGCAGCCGACAACAGTGATGAAAATACTAGTCGAAACTAATAAACATGTGGTGCATGGACATGGCATTGGCAACGATGATGGTGGCAATGGTGGTGGGAGCACTGAGTGCTAGTGGCAGATAGGAGTAAGAACAAATGAGGAGAAAGAGGATGGTTGTCTTCAAAAATAAAATCTTTCTGATAGAATACTCACCTGATTATTACAGTAGGAATTACAATCTTACATGAAGGACAGAATGGATTCAGATGAGATGTAATTTTTTTCAAAATGTTAAGTTGCATTTTTTGTCAAATTTAGGACTTTAAACAAAAGTCTCACAGCATATCATATCTCATGAGATTTATACAAAGATACTGTGTGTAACTTGTAGCCAAGAAACTTTTCCTAGAGTGAAAGATCTGGTTTATCAAAAACTTATTTTTGTGTCGAGAATAAAACAATCCCACAACTTCTCTTGTGATGAGTTGCCTCAATGTTTTCTTTTAATCTATTATTATATTGATAATGGAGCAGTTCCCTCTATATCAGATTCCCTTTATTACTTAGGCATTATTTATACCGAGCGAAACTAAGCATATAACGACCCACAAAATACGCTTAGCTAATGCAAAATGATACTTCCTCCTCTCACAAGGGTTATACCTCGTGGATCTCTCTCTATGAGTAGAGAAGAAGGAAAAAAATTAAACTAAGAATGTAGATGTAAAAGGTTACAAGTGATCTTACAAATTAACTTTTACACTGGTTTGTAGCAGTTTATAAAAACTATCATTCATGTGAACAATGGGAAAATTCAGTATGACTGCAAAATAATAATTACGTCTTCTTTAAAGAGTATTCTTTTTTATTCATAGAACTATCTCCCTCTAGTTTAGGATTTCCGTCGCACCCCCCCCCCCCCCCCCCCCCTCTTCTCCCCCCGTTTTGAGAAGTTTATAAGAAGACAAGGAGAAGGAGAAGAAGGAGAAAGGAGCGAGGAGAGAGAGAAGTTTCTAAGAAGACAAGGAGAAGGAGAAGGAGGAGGGTTCTTTTTTTCTTTTTTTCTTTTTTTTTTTTGGTGGGTTTGGGGAGGAGATTGATTGATTTTCTTTTCCTAGCAACAAAGTGAACTAAAACATTTCATATATTTCAAGATCCAAAATCTATAAAATGGAATCAATATGCAGAAGTGTGCTTGTTCGCTAGGATTTATCTCCCGAAAGAAGAATCTCCTTTGGATGATGGAGTATGCTACGGTGAATGCCAGGTGAGCAATACTCGTCACTATCCACGAACCATGCATAACTAGCCAATGCCTTGGTGGAGAAGAGAGGGACTAGAAGGAGTTTAGTGGTAGCTTGTATGTGCGAATATCTATGGGAAGAAGGAGACCTCATCTCATTATATAGATTTAGGCCAAAACCCTAGATCCTCCTCAAGAGGATGCCCATAAACCATAGTTTAATCCCAACCTTCCAATCGGAGTCCAGTGGCCCACGATGAGTGTTAGTTCTATTCCAGTTATGAATGAGGCCAAGCCCAGTTCATAACGGGTTTAGAATTGGGCTCGACCCACCAAGTCTAACGTACTCTCACCCGCACAATGGTAGGATGCAACGTCATCTAATCCATACGCCAATCATCAAGCTCTCATCATACTGTCTGCTAGTTCATGCGACCATCAAGACCACCCGCAAGCGATAAGTCACTGAGCTACTAACTCTTATCAAGAGCGAGAATAACTCTTATAACCTTTTTGAAAAACAAATCCAGGTCATGACTTGCCTTACATTCATCAGTTCACATCTTTGAATCGAATATTCCCTATCCCTCAAATAATCAAGAACAATATTCATCCGTCGCGAAAATAGTCCGGCAAGATCCACACTTCGACTAAGCGAAGTTTTAGATGCACATACTTTACCAGAAGATGCATAGGTAATCTTCATTTTGCATTGTTCCCATTCCAAATAAAAGCAACCACTTCCCTATTTACTTCCCGCATAGCCAAATTAATCATGACTATAGAAAAAGTGTTAAAGTAATACCATTGCCTTTAATTTTTCTGACACAATTGAATGCCTCTAAGGGTAAAGGTGAGCCACACAAGAGACAAAAGTATATACTTGAAATCATTTGCTCGCATAGTAATGAAGCAGGGATTCATTCGACTACTCCAATGGTGATGGTCACTAAGCACACACAGTATGATTGTATGCTAAGTATGATCGCATGCTACGGTGAAGTAGCTCCTTGAGCGTAAGTCATTCATTCTAAGACCATACAGATCGTAGTCCATTCATGAGTCAATTGCGCTTGGACCCGCCACCTCCCCCTCGACAAGCAATATCTTCGCTTCTAGTCAAGGTGCAAATCCGACTATATAACATGTATACAGATTTGGGAATATGTTCGATCCTGGGATAGCTTTGGAAGCAAAGCCCAAAGTCAAATCCCAATCTCATCTAGACTTGTTTCGACATGATGCTTTGAACGTGTTCACGATGATGCCCTGTGATCTAAAATGGTCGGCACATATGTAACTGTTTGCATCTCATCCTAGCATGTTGTCCATACAACGTTAAGGGTGATTGCTCATGTAAAATTGTCAATCTTAACCCACCTAACATGCCTAATTTAAGCGCTTGACTTTTTTGAATAGTTTTCTAGTTGACTTGCTTGCAAGAAAATTCTTGTAGGTGGTCAAGGTGACTAAAGAGAGCGGACCAAGTAATCCGCCTCGAGCCAATCAGATCATCCTCTCAATCCATATACATCCTAGTCTAATGTGCCAAATAATAGATTTAATCACATAATCCACATACTTAGCAGAAAGAGTATATCTTTATTACATCATTGCTAGAAAAATTCAAGTCTATACAAAATATCCATTTTGACAAAAACAAACCAAGTTATTGTCAATACCAAAAGTTATTATTACATTATCTTGACAAAAATCAACACCTAGGCCTAAAGATAATAGCTTGGATACAGAAAGGAGATCATGTTGAATCTTCAGTACGTGGAGGGCGTCATGGAGGAGCAAGGATAACTCACCTATGAAATCCAATTTGAAGGCACCAATGCCCGATGACTTTTGCGTTGGAGTCGTTTCCCATGAACAACCATCTACTTCTCGGTGGAATGCATTGGTACTCCACAAATCCATCTCTATCTCACACTACATGGTCCGTCGACCCTGAGTCTCCCCTCTGATCTCCCCAGCCTCCCCCTCCCCCCTCCCCGATCGCCCCCTCCCCCCACCCTATTCGACTGGATCCGACCGAACAAGCCAAATCTGACCGAACAGGCCTGGGGTGGGCGAGGGGGGAGGGGTAGGCCGGGGAGGGGGAGGAGGGGGGAGGGGGGAGCTGGGGAGGAGGGGGAAGGGGAGATCGGAGGAGGGGGAGGCCAAGGACGGGAGCGGGGGAGGCCGCAGAGGGGGGTCGCCAAAGAGGAAGGCAGACGGGGAGAGGGTTTCACCAGAGGGAATGGAAGGAAGGAAGAGAGGGAGAAGAAAAGGCGGGTAATTTGGTTTTTTTTATTTTTTATTTTTGGGTGCCTTCATCATATTTGTGGGTGTCTTAATCACTGGGGTGTCTTCATAATTTTTTAGGGTGGAAATATCCAACTCCCAACGAGATAGATAGGAGAAAGAAAAGTATAATGTTTGATTTACTCTTTGTCTCGTTAATTTTTAAAAAATAAAATAAAAATCAAGAGTCTTCTTGTTAACAAAATGAGAAGAAAATGGTGGTCATGACAATGCAATCAAAGGGCAGTAACTGAGCTAGTCTCGGGTCCCCTGGAATCAGTTCGAGCACAATTGAATTGAGACTCATGATGGCGACAAAGCCTGCTTGCGTGGGCAAATGTGGGGGATGGGGCCCATTGCTCCAGCCAGGATTGTTGCTTCAAAGGAGGGGAAAAGGGAAGAGCATTCGGCGGGCCGGCCATGCTAGTTGAACAGGATCTGGTCGTGCTCATAGATGATCATCTCTTCGCGCCTGAAGGCAGTCTCATCCAATACCAACTCGGTTACCAGCAAAGCTTACTCAATACGACCACAGTCGCCGCCTCAATCGTTGAATCCGAGAGGGAGCAGGTCTTATAATCTTTCCTTGCTGAATTTTTAATATTTGTTTGAACTTTTCCGAGTTAAATTTGTAGGATCTGTATCGAATTATGAGGAATGAAATATATAATATTACTAAAACACAAGAATATATATGCTAAAAACCCAACGGAATACGATATAGATGATGATTATAGGACTGTTCTAGTGAGATGTTTTTGTGAAATATATAATGGTTGTGATCAGGTTAAATTATTCTAAGCATTGTTACAATAATTGAAGAAGAAAAAACTGAATTTCATATCATTGATGAGGACAATGCCCAAATATATACAGGGATACAATTGATAAGAAGTCCTAATACAATTCTAATACAAGAATAATAAGAAAATATTTATTCCTAATATTGTTCTAATGCAATATGAATTCTAATCTTAATACTATTCTTAACACCTCCCACAAACTCATGGTGGAAAACCAGCATAAGTTTGCCAAAATAACTCTCCTAACCTAAAAAAGAAAAATAAAATTAAAAGAAAAAATTAGAATTTTAGAGATTCCTCAAACTCAAAAGGAACGATTTGATAAGCTGATAGAGAGATATAATAAACTACAGTATACTGTAATAGGAATGTAGTAGACCGGTGACGCCCGCCGGTAAACACACTCAGACCAGTATAGCTAGTGATAGAATCTGAATCTGACGATGCTCGCCATTAAACGCACTCTGACCAGTGCGACTAGTGGAATCTGGTGATGGCCGCCAGTATCGCACTAGGACAAGTACAGCTAGTAGAAAGATTTGGTGATGAACTGATGATGATGTACAAAGTTGAAGAAAACTTTAATGATGCTAGCGACAGAGTATGGCCTGACGCTAATAGACATAGCGTTCTGGACACCAACTAAAGGCAAGCTACTACCTGAAGACAACTGTGAAAACCCCATATAAACAGATGTAGGGGCTTGAATATTGGACAATATTTCCATCAGCGCTGCTTGTTCGAGAAGCCTAATCGATAGAGATATGGTGAAATACTAACATGGATGGGAGACTAGAATCTCGAAAACAAATCCACCTGGGCCGACTGTTTATTTGTCGATGACAGCAGATGGGGCATTGATCATGTTGACAGGCATGGGGTTGGACACTGAGGGCAAAGGTGCAATGCTTTGATGGAGGTGAGGAGGAGGGAGGCAGGATATGGTCGATGGCTGACACGGTCGAAAGCGGCAGGATCTGTTGTCGTTGAAGAAGATGGAGATGGAGTTGACGTGGTTGTCGGTGAGGGCAGCTCGCTCGCTCGAATCAATTCGAAGATGGCTGCAGGAGATTTTGTGGGAAAAAATTGTCTGTTGAGGAGATTTTTTTTGAAGTAATTTTAATCTAGGGTTTTGAGGAGACTAGGGAGAGCTCTTTAGAGCGATGGCCCGGTGCTAGGCTCGGCTACATGAGAACGGCCCAACGCAGGCTCGTTGTTGGCATATCGACGACGATCAGAAGAAACCTTACTCTCATATCATGTTACAATAATTGAAGAAGCAAAAACTGAATTGCATATCATTGATGAGGGTAATGCCTACACACACACACATATAAGGATACAATTGATAAGGAGAAATCCTAATACAATTCTAATACAAGAATAATAAAAAAAACTTTTATTCTTAATATTATTCTAATGCAGTATAGATTCTAATATTAATACTACTCTTAATAAGAGTGAACACATTTGGGCGATTTGTAAATGAATCGATTAGTGGCATTCATATTTCTGATACTATAACCCAAATCACATGTAAAATTTGGTAACACTGGGTAAGCCTTGCATGTTAAAAGTTCAAAAGTCATCCTGACAAATCAACTTTATATCCCCATCCCAGTCAACAGTATTATTCGGAAGAGTAATAGACTGGAAGCATTAGATCGTAACTCACTCGTTTATAAACGCGCTTTGTAACCTAGATTAATAACACTAGAAACCAAGCAGCAGAGGCAAATTCGTACTGCTCCATTTAAGCCGTGCAATGCCATCAATCTGGCAGTTCTTAGGGAGTTCGAATTGCCAAATGCTTGATGCCTCCACTTCGGTCGTGGCCTCGACGATCACTGGATGATACTGATGCCTGTTCTTGGGAGCCATCTCTACCTGCACAAATTGATTAGCACAAGGAGAAACTTGCAACCAATGGAGGGCAATCGAAATTTGATTGGATAACTAGGGGAAATGGAGAGCCCCAAATCTCTCTTACAATCTCTGGCGAGGAGGAATTTAGTCTCAAAATCAAGATGCCCCTGGAAGGAGCAGCCCCTTCCTCTCTTATACCCCCACGGTGCATTGGGGAACAAGGCAAGGATATTCCTTGTAATCGGGTAGGCCATTGTGGCCTTCAAGTTCATAAAACCCGACCCGTTAGGCCCATCAGGTTCTAAAAGGAATGGAACTGGAGTTATAGGCAATCGGGTCTTCCCTGCTTACCCGTATTCGCCCAATTCCTTCAAGAAAAGAATCCATCGGCTAAGTGAATTTCAACGGCTACCTCCCCATAACTGATTTTAACAACCCCACATCCGATTACCCTATAGCAAATACTCTGATACTCGGCTAGGGGCGGCGCTGCGACGCCCATAGCTGCCGTAGCTGGGACTGCATCAAGACTCCCTCCCTGAAATTAACCTTGCCTCAAGGTCGAACTTCGGAAACGTCTTTGCCAAGGACCAGTAACCTTCCCAGAAAGCGTCTTCTACAGGGATTTTTCTCCATTTGACCAAAACTTCTGTCATAGCCCTTCCTCCATGATTCACTATTCTCCACCCAAGGATGAACTCAGATTCTTTGATCTGCTCAATTGAACCGTTGGGTGCTTGGTGTTGGACTGGATTGAACTCCCAACCTTCCTTTTAAGTTGGGAGACATGAGACACTGGGTGTATTTTGGATTCCGAGCTCAAGCTTATAGGCAACATGTTCAATCCTCTGCACTACCCGATAGGGACGGTAGAACAAGGGAGATAGTTTTTGGGGCCTCCGACCACCCACAGATGTTTGTCGATATGGCTGCAACCTGAGGTAAATCAAATCTCCTTCATTGAATTCCCTTTCAGTTCTATGCTTCTCTGCCATTGATTTTATTCTGCCTTGAGCTCTGACCAAATTATCTTTTAGCAATTGCAGGGCCACATCTCTCTTCAGCATTTCATCTTCTACAGATTGCAGTCTAGCTGTCGTAGGTATGTAAGAAACCAAGGTAGGTGGAGGTTTCCCATATAAAGCTTTGTATGGGGTAGTCTTGGTGGAGCGGCTCCAGTTGGTATTATACCAGTACTGAGCCCAAGGGAGCCATCTCACCCAGTACTGCGGCCGGTGGGAGCAGAAGCACCTCAAATAAGTCTCGAGTCCCCTGTTCACAACTTCAGATTGCCCATCAGTTTGGGGGTGATAAGCTGTACTGAAGTGAAGTTTGAACCCGTGCATAACCCAGAACTCTCTCCAAAACTCACTGGTGAACACTGCATCCCTGTCGTAGATGATAATCTTAGGCATCCCATACAACTTGTATATCTGATCAATGAAGACTGTGGTCACAGTTTTAGCTGTGAAAGGGTGTGAGGGAAAGGAAATGGACGAATTTGGTCAGCCTATCCACCACCACCATTACAGTAGTCTTCCCACCACTTTTGGGCAGTCCTTCAATAAAGTCTATAGAAATCTCTTCCCAAACTTGTTCAGGAATGAGGAGTGGCTGCAGCAAGCCTGCAGGCTGGGTGTTTTCAAACTTGGACGTTGGCAAATATCACATTACCTCACATAGCTTTTCACACTATTCTTCATGCCCTTTCAGTAGACAACTTTTAAAAGCTTATGCAATGTTCTCTCATAACCTGAGTGCCCCCAGTAGGGGTATCATGATGTTCAGTTATGAGTAGCTGATTGAGAGGGGAGTCAGGTTTGAGAGTATCATGTTTATGTAATAGAACAATCCACCCTTTTTTTGATACCTTTGATGGTCTAGTTTCCCTTCTCTAATTGCTCACTCAAGTCCTTGAAGTAAGGATCAGTCAGCGCTATCTCTCTACCTGATAACTAATCTGATACCACAACATTGATCACCAGCAGGGTGTTATCATCAGATGCCTGCCTTCTGGATAGCCCATAAGCAACTACGTTCTCCCTTCCCTTCTTGTATTCTACAACAAACTTATAGTCATGGAGTTTCAAGATCCAGGTGTGTTGTGCCTCTGTGTAAAGCCTCTACTCAAGCAGATACTTAAGGGGCTTATGGTCAATTTTGATCACCAATTCCCTTCCCAGAAGATACTGCCACCACTTCTTGATGGCTAGCAGAATTGCCAACATCTCTCTTATAGGCTGATGCAACCTTATCTGGCTTTTCAGTTCCTGACTGATAAATGCAATTGGGTGCTTGTTCTGCATGAGCACTACCCCCAGCCTGGTGTTGGAATATGAAGAATATATATGTGAATCTTTGAATTGAATTACGGCGAGATCCGTTGATCGAATCAATTGGATGATGGTTGGAGTGTGTTCTCCTTCCATAGGGGATGAACGTGGTATATTCACATGTTCAATTCCGACTTCGAATGAATGAGATAGTCAAGTCTAAAGATTGCCTAATTCAAAGCCAAAATGGGACTAAAGATAGCTAAAAGCATTTAGTCCCACATTGGCCATGGGATGGAAGTTCGTAGTGTTTAAATAGAGAAAATTGAGAACAAAGGGCGTGCCCTTTGGGTACTTGGAGTTTTCGCGCGCGATTGGGAGGAAACCATGCCCGCACATGCGCGCGCGCGCCGCCGGTGCCGGGTCGGGCTCGGGACCGGGTCCGGGTTCGGGTTGGGTTCCCTACCCGGCCTGGTTTTTTTTGAATCAGGTCTCACGGGTATGGGTTGCGAGCATACCCGCTCCGCTATCCGAACCGGCCCGCCAACGGACCCGCTCTGCTATCCGGATCCGAACCGCTCCGCGTCAGTTGGACAGCCAACAGTTGCGATTGTTGGGTCGAACCATTGCAACGGTTCAGACCGAACCGTTGCAACTTTTCGTTGGGTTCGGACCCGTTGGCCCCTCCTGGAGCGCTATAAATAGCGCTCCGAATTCTCAATTAAACACAACACAAAGAACACCAACAGCAAGAAACTGAAGGATATCCACACTCTCTCTCTCTCTGCGTTCTGAACTGGGAAGTGAAGTTCTGCGTTCTGAACTGGAAAGTGAAGTTCTGAAGTAACTTCCAACGATAAGTGGGAAATTCAGTTTCCGAAGCGGCTTCCAAAAGAGATTCTGCAAAATTCGTTCTGAAAGAGGGCTCAGAAAATTCAACAGATTCTTTAATAGAATTGTTGTCTGAATCTGGGACTTCCTAAGAAGAATATTCTTCTACCTTCCTTCTTCCTCTACAGTGGGTGCTCCTCCAAAGTAAAGGCAAATATTCTCCCGAAATTTGTCTTTGTCCTACTGCTTCAACAATCCTGTGAAGGTACTGGTTAACTACGGTTCGACCGTACGGTAATTTGGTAGTGCTATCCAAATACCGTGAAGGAGTGTTGTATCTTGGGAGATCAGCGTCCAGTAATTCGTTAGCACCGGTGCGGGGGACGTAATTGTCTTAAGGAGATTCGCTTTAAGCGTACCTCACTCCAAGTACTGTATAAGTGAATTAATTTCTTTATACAGGGGATATACTGATATTCAGTATATTGAGACCGATTTATATCAGTCTAATTGGTGTTTAACCAAGGAAGGAAATTGAAAGGTGGTTCTTAAATTAAGGAACGTTCTATTGAACGGAAAACCTCCCACCTGATATTTGCCGACCTGGCCAATTAGATTGTTGATATTTCAGTGATCTTGATTAGTTGTCAGATTGAACCCAGCAACCAACAATCTTAAGACAATTATGTATTGAAGTTTCTTACTTCTATTCTGCTTGAACTTGCAGAAAATGTCTGAGACTAATCAAGATAGCTCTAATAAGGCACCAAACATGCAGCTACAAGCTTTGATGCCAACTCCACTTCCTAACCCGAAGCCGGAGAAGCCAGGAAAATTTGACGGCACAGAATTCAAGAGGTGGCAACAGAAGATGCTCTTCTACTTGACCACTCTTCATCTGGCCAGATTCCTGCAAGAAAATCCACCAGAGCCCGCAACTGATGCATGGACTCAATGTGACTTCCTTTGCCGAAATTATATTTTAAATGGACTGGATGACTCTCTTTACAATGTCTACAGTCCCATCACAACGGCAAAGAAGTTATGGGCCAGTCTTGACAAGAAGTACAAAACTGAGGATGCTGGTACCAAGAAGTTCGTCGTAGGACGATTTCTGGAGTATAAAATGGTGGACAGCAAGACTGTAATCAGTCAGGTGTAAGAGTTCCAACTTATCTTGCACGAGATAGAAGCCGAAGGTATGATTCTACTTGAAACCTTTCAGGTTGCTACTATCGTGGAGAAACTCCCACCTGCGTGGAGAGATTTCAAGAACTACCTGAAGCACAAGCGAAAGGAGCTAAAGTTGGAAGATCTCATTGTGAGGCTTCATCGAGGAGGACAACAGAAAGTCCAAGAAAAGGAGCAGCAAGAACTCCTATGAAGCAAAAGTCAATGTGATCGAAGACTCAAAGGGGAAAGCGTCTACTTCCAAAGGCTTAAAGCGGAAGAAGACTTCTCAGGGGTACAAAGGCAAGGTCCAAGAAGGCAAGAACATGCGCTTCAAGGGAACCTGCTACATCTGCAACAAAGGACATAAGGCGAATGAATGTCGCAGCCAGAACAAGAAAAGCCATTCACAGGAAAACTTGACCGATCATGAGTCGCCAAGCCTTTCAGCTGTGGTGTCAGAGGTGAATCTGACAACCAACAATAAGGATTGGTGGGTAGACACTGGGGCTACTCGGCACATCTGCTCTGAGAAATTATTATTCTCTGAATATCAAATACTAGAGCAAGATGAGCAACTATTCATGGGAAACTCAGCCGTCTCAAAGGTTGAAGGAAAAGGCAAGGTCATCCTGAAGTGGACATCTGGAAAAGAGCTTACTCTGAACGATGTGCTACATGTTCCAGATATCTGCAAGAATTTGATCTCTGGATCAATACTTAGTAAGAAAGGATTTAGAATGGTTTTGAATCAGATAAATTTGTACTTACTAAGGGAGGGATGTATGTGGGAAAGGGTTATCTTGTTGATGGACTTTTTAAAGCCAATATTGCAGTGGTAGATAAAAAGTCTGTGTATTTGTACCCGAAGCTTATAAATAAAGGAAAATCTTCTGTTTATTTGCTTGAGTCTCCTATATTATGGCATGCTAGATTAGGGCATGTAAATTACAAGTCATTAAAGAACTTGTCTAATCTAGGATATATTCCTAAACTCAACTTGGAAGAAATTCGCAAGTGTGAGATTTGTGTTGAGGCCAAGTTGACGAAAAATTCATTTCACTCAATAGATCGAAATACAGAACCTTTAGGGTTAATTCATAGCGATCTGTGTGACTTGAAGTTTATGCCAACTAGAGGCGGTAAAAAGTATTTTATTACTTTTATTGATGACTGTACAAGATACTGTTATGTGTATCTTTTAAACAGTAAGATGAGGCAATAAATATGTTTATAACATATAAAGCCGAAGTTGAGAATCAACTCAACAAGAAAATCAAGATTCTAAAATCCGATAGAGGCGGAGAATATGAATCAAATAATTTTAGTGAGTTATGTGCTAAATTTGATATAATCCATCAAACAACAGCACCATATACTCCTCAGCAAAATAGAATTGCTGAACGGAAGAACAGAACTTTGAAGGAGATAGTCAATTCCATGCTCGTAAGTTCTGGAGCTCCGCAGAACTTGTGGGGGGAAGCTCTATTAACTGCAAATTATATTCTAAATAGAGTACCCCACAAGAAACTTGGTCTTATACCATTTGAGTTATGGCATGGAAGGACACCTTCCTACCATTACCTCAAAATGTGGGGGTGCCTTGCAAAGGTGCTAGCACCATTACCTAAAAAGACTAAGTTGGGAGCAAAAACTATGGATTGCATTTTCATAGGCTATGCCTTGAATAGTAGTGCCTACAGATTTCTGGTTCATAAATCAGAGATACCAGATATTCATGTAAATATGATTATCGAATCTAGAGATGCTGTGTTCTTTGAAGACATCTTTCCATACAGACGGGAAGCAGATAAGACTTCTGGGAAAAGAACACATGAGATGGCGTTCAGGGACGAAAGCCCCGAGGAACCGATTGTTAATGCGGAAATTGAACCAAGAAGAAGTCAGAGATCTAGAATCTCAAAATCTTTTGGTCCAGATTTCATAGCATACGCTATTGACAGCGAGCCTCAAACATTTAAAGAGGCTATGTCAACCCCAGAAGCACAAAATGTTATATACAATGGTAAGTCTAGACATATTCATCGTAGACATAATACCGTGAAGCAGTTGCTCTCAAATGGAATTATCTCTATTAACTTTGTATCGTCAAAAGATAATTTAGCGGATCCGCTTACTAAAGGTTTAAGTGGAGAGCGTATAAACTGCGCATCGAGGGGAATAGGTCTAAAAGCCTAACCTTACCGAGTCAGCTTAATGGAAACCTCACTTAGCGACTGGAGATCCCACGGACTAAGTTCAAGAGGAAAAACTAGTTATGATTGACTCAGCAAGTAAGCACTTGGGAGCTTGACTCAAATCCATTCCTAAGGTGCACATAAGTGCTTTTCTACAAGTGGATTAAGAATAAACTTAACGCTTTTAATGATGCCTATATCTTGTTACTAAACAAGTGGAGTAGAGTAGACTACTCTTAATAGGACGATCACCTATGTGAGTATAGAGTTGGGTTGGCTCTTTGAGAATTTCTATGGAGGCTGTTATTCCCTAAAGATACTCTCTGAAACTAAGAATGTCCAGGGCCAAAACGGACACAACCGAGAACCAAAGTTGATTTGGAAAGACTGTGTGAAGCTTGTTGACTTGGCTTACACTAACGGCTAACAGTTCAAGACCTAGTTCACTGTAACCCCCTACTCCCTGATGTACGTATCACAGTATCAGTACGCGATATGACGTATAATGTTAATTTGACCTTTCTGGTAGTCAGATTTAGTTAATTTCAGTTTCAAATATCGCGTTACATTCACTGATTAGCCAGTAAGTCCGATAAAGCTTTTGCTATGAAAGGTTCAAGACCTAGTTCACCTATCCTGATGCAGTTTCTTTTCTAAAGTACCTTTCACAATAGAGTCAGTCTTTTTGTGTGTCAATTCCTTAAATCTCCATTCATTGTGGGGGATTGTTGGAATATGAAGAATATATATGTGAATCTTTGAATTGAATTACGGCGAGATCCGTTGATCGAATCAATTGGATGATGGTTGGAGTGTGTTCTCCTTCCATAGGGGATGAACGTGGTATATTCACATGTTCAATTCCGACTTCGAATGAATGAGATATTCAAGTCTAAAGATTGTCTAATTCAAAATCAAAATGGGACTAAAGGTAGCTAAAAGCATTTAGTCCCACATTGGCCATGGGATGGAAGTTCGTAGTGTTTAAATAGAGAAAATTGAGAACAAAGGGCGTGCCCTTTGGGTACTTGGAGTTTTCGCGCGCGATTGGGAGGAAACCATGCCCGCACATGCGCGCGCGCGCCGCCGGTGCCGGGCTCGGGCTCGGGACCGGGTCCGGGTTCGGGTTCGGGTTCGGGTTCCCTACCCGGCCTGGTTCTTTTTGAATCAGGTCTCACGGGTATGGGTTGCGAGCATACCCGCTCCGCTATCCGAACCGGCCCGCCAGCGGACCCACTCCGCTATCCGGATCCGAACCGCTCCGCGTCAGTTGGACAGCCAACAATTGCGATTGTTGGGTCGAACCATTGCAACGGTTCAGACCGAACCGTTGCAACTTTTCGTTGGGTTCGGGCCCGTTGGCCCCTCCTGGAGCGCTATAAATAGCGCTCCGAATTCTCAATTAAACACAACACAAAGAACACCAATAGCAAGAAACTGAAGGATATCCACTCTCTCTCTCTCTCTGCGTTCTGAACTGGGAAGTGAAGTTCTGCGTTCTGAACTGGGAAGTGAAGTTCTGAAGTAACTTCAAACGAGAAGTGGGAAATTCAGTTTCCGAAGCGGCTTCCAAAAGAGATTCTGTAAAATTCGTTCTGAAAGAGGGCTCAGAAAATTCAACAGATTCTTTAATAAAATTGTTGTCTGAATCTGAGACTTCCTAAGAAGAATATTCTTCTACCTTCCTTCTTCCTCTACAGTGGGTGCTCCTCCAAAGTAAAGGCAAATATTCTCCCGAAATTTATATTTGTCCTACTGCTTCAACAATCCTGTGAAGGTACTGGTTAACTACGGTTCGACCGTACGGTGATTTGGTAGTGCTATCCAAATACCGTGAAGGAGTGTTATATCTTGGGAGACCAGCGTCCAGTAACCCGTTAGCACCGGTGCGGGGGACGTAATTGTCTTAAGGAGATTCGCTTTAAGCGTACCTCACTCCAAGTACTGTATAAGTGAATTAATTTTTTTATACAGGGGATATACTGATATTCAGTATATTGAGACTGATTTATATCAGTCTAATTGGTGTTTAACCAAGGAAGGAAATTGAAAGGTGGTTCTTAAATTAAGGAACGTTCTATTGAACGGAAAACCTCCCACCTGATATTTGCCGACCTGGCCAATTAGATTGTTGATATTTCAGTGATCTTGATTAGTTGTCAGATTGAACCCAGCAACCAACACCTGGTAGATGAAGCATCATAGTCAATGACAAAAAGAATTGTGAAGTCAGGTAAAGCCAACACTGGAGGTGAAGTAAGGGCTCTCTTCAAATTTTCAAAAGCTTGATGAGCTCCCTCTGTCCAACTAAAAGCATTTTTCTTAGTTAGAGCAGTAAGGGGTGCCACAATTGTGCTAAATTCTTTGATAAACCTTCTATAATATCCTGCAAGCCCCAGAATTCCCCCCAGTGCCCTCAGGTTTCTTGGAACTGGCCAGTCTAGTATAGCCTGGATCTTCTCTTGGTCTATAGCTACACCCTCTGCTGAAACCACATGTCCCAGATACTTTACTTCACTGACCCCAAGTTGATACCGATGTCTGTTCTTGGGAGCCATCTCTACCTGCGCAAATTGATTAGCAGAAGGAGAACTTGCAACCAATGGAGGGCAATCAAAATTTGATTGGATAACTAGGGGAAATGGAGAGCCCCAAATCTCTCTTACAATCTTCGGCGAGGAGGAATTTAGTCTCAAAATCAAGATGCCCCTGGAAGGAGCCAGCTCCTTCCTCTCTTATACCCCACGGTGCATTGGGGAACAAGTCAAGGGATATTCCTTGTAATCAGGTAGGCCTTTGTGGCCTTCAAGTTCATAAAACCCGGACCAGTTAGGCCCATCGGGTTCCAAAAGGAATGGAACTGGAGTTATGGGTAATCAGGTCTTCCCCGCTTACCCGTATTCGACCCAATTCCTTCAAGAAAAGAATCCGTCCGCTGAGGTTGAATTTCAACGGCTACTTCCCCATCCAACGGCCTTCGTCGATGATGGCGTTAACTGATTTAACAACCGCCACTTCCGATTACCCTGCAGCAGATACTCTGATACTCGGCTAGGGGCGGCGCTGCTACTCACCGTCGCTGCCGTGGCTGGGACTACATCAATGCCACGCTAACAAGCTTAGAGAATCCAAATTCACTGAATTGTGTTACATCATCCCAAAATGGAACTCCTATGATGCTATGCTAAACGAGATTCTTTTTTTTTTTTTTTGGTTGAGAGGGGCATAATTACCTCATGTTGACACATTGGAAATTAGCGTAGTCAGACAAAAACTTAGAGCAATGTAGATTTTTTGTTAAAGAAAAAAAGAAAAAATCATGCTTAGAGAGGAATTTTTCTCCGCAACAAGAAAAATGAGGGGATGCATCCGCATTATTCAAACAAAAAGATAAACGAAATCAAAGGTGAAGGTTACCCCTGCCATGAATTCTGCATCTCCACAACGCCGGCGAGATGCTCGACGTAATGTCGCAAAGGCCGCTATTCGTGAGAAAGAGGAGAGCGTGCATCCTCAAGGCCGCTTCAGCTTTTGTAACTGGGACAGGGGATATTTGGACTTCAGATTCTGGATTGGCTTCCTTTTATACCGACCCGATAATGCACGTGCCGTACACGTGACCTCGACCCTCGCGAAATCTTGCTCTGTGGGCCGCCGCTGATCCGCTTCAAGTTTCCTCAGCAATGGCGTTACCGTCCCCTTTCCCTCCAATCGCGCTTCCTCCAAAGACCCCAAGCTTCTTTAACCCCGCACCATCTTCCCAAACCACACTGCCTTCTACTCTTTGGAGCTCGAAATCTCAGAGAGCTATTCAAAGAGCTGCTGCTGCCTCTGCTGCCACTTTGATCTCGAGAGAGCAGAGAATCGACCCAAATGATCAAATCAGAAAGCAATGCCAAAAGGGCAATCTCGGAGAAGATGTAGAATCCATTGTCTATCTCGATTCCATCGACTCGGAAACATGTTGTTCACTTCTCCAGCCCTGTGTCGATCTTGGATGCTTAACCGATGGCAAGAAAGTTCACTCCGCTTTATCTTCTCGCGGCGTCGATACAGACACCTCATTGGGTTCAAAATTGGTATTTACATACGTAAAATGCGGGGACTTGAGAGAAGGGAGAAGGGTATTTGATGACTTGGTCACCAAAGATCACACTTATAATTGGAATGAGTATGCAAAAGCTGGCGATTTTAAAGAGAGCCTATCTTTGTTTAAAAAGATGTGAGGCGTGGGAATTAAGCCTGATTCGCGAACTTTCTCTTGCATTTTGAAGTGTTTTTGGGCATTAGGGAGAGTTAAGATAGGAGAGGTGGTTCATGGGTATCTGACAAAATTGCGTTATGATGCTTGTACTGCAGTTGGTAATGCCCTCATTGTATTCTTCTCAAAATGTAGTCGAATCGAGACTGCAGCTCAGTTGTTCGATGAAATGCTTGAGAAGGATGTTGTATCATGGAATTCGATTATAAGTGGGCGTGTCTCAAATGATCTCTCCTTAAAAGGGATTGAGTTATTTGTGGAGGTGTGGTTTTCAGGAATGAATTTGGATTTAGCAACTCTGGGTAGTGTTGTGCCCACGTGTGCAGAAATGGGTTTGAGTAAACTGGGTCAGACACTAAATGGTTTCAATAAAATTGTATTCTAACAAGGAGATAACTCTTGTAAACTCTTTAGTACACATGTATTCAAAATGTGGGAATTTGGATAGTGCGAAAAGATTTTTTGAGGCGATGTAGGAGAAAAGCATCGTGTCTTGGACTTCAATGGTTTCGGGTTATACACGAAACGGATGGTTTGAAGAAGCGCTGGTATTATTTAGGATGATGGAATCAGAAGGCATGAAACCTGATTTATATGCTATAACAAGTGTTCTTCATGCTTGTGCATGCAGTGGGTCCCTGGACAAAGGTAAGCATGTTCATGATTTTGTTGCAAGGAATGGGTTAGAGTCCAATCTCTTTGTTGCTAATGCATTAATGGACATGTATGCTAAATGTGGAAATATGGATGCTGCTAGAGTGGTTTTTGATCGCATGGCTAGGAAGGATATCATCTCCTGGGATACCTTGATTGGAGGGTATCAAAGAATTGCCTTTCGAATGAAGCACGCGATCTCTTCAGTGAGATGCAGTCCAACTAAAGACCTGATTCCGTGACCATGTCTTGTGTCCTTCCTGCTGCAGCGAGTCTTTCATCCCTGGAGAAAGGCAGAGAGATGCATGGACATGTAATAATAGCTGAGAATTTATTAGATGGTCATGTCACTAATGCTCTAGTAGATATGTATGCAAAATGTGGTGCTTTATTGCTTGCATGTAGACTGTTTGATCAAATCACTGATTAAGACCTAATCTCATGGAATGTCATGATTGCTGGATGTGGGATGCATGGGCATGGAGGAGAAGGGATCAAATGCTTTCAAGGAAATGAGACGTGAAGGAATAGAACCAGATGGAGTTTCTTTCATCTCCATACTATCCTCTTGTAGCCATTCTGGATTAGTAGATGAAGGATGGAGATTCTTCAATATCATGAAGCATGTACAATATAGAGCCTACATTGGAGCACTATGCTTGTAAGGTTGATCTACTTAGTCGCGAGGGAAGGTTAACCAAAGGATATAATTTCATAATGTCGATGCCAATAAAAAGCCAGATTCAACTATCTGGGGTTCTTTGCTTTGTGGCTGTAGAATCCATAGGGATGTGAAGCTTGCTGAGAGAGTGGCTGAACATGTTTTTGAACTAGAACCTGAGAATACTGGCTATTATGTACTTCTTGCAAATTTATATGCAGAAGTGGGGAAATGGGAAGCTGTAGAGAACATTAGGGAGAAGATTGGTGGGTGAAGACTGCGGAATAACCCAGGCTGTAGTTGGATAGAGATCCAGGGAAGAGTTCATGTTTTCGCTGTTGGCAAAAAATCACACCCTCAATCGGAAAAGATAGAACTATTTCTTGCAGATGTAAGAAAAATGATGAAAGAAGAGTGCTACCTTCCAAGAAAGAAATTTGCTTTGATGGATGGAAATGACAGTATGAATAAGGATATACTCTGCGGACATAGTGAGCAGCTAGCAATTGCTTTTGGGATTTTGAAGTTACCAAAGGGGAAGCCAATTCAATTCAAATCACAAGGTTCCGAAGTTCATATTGAAGTTGGTTAGTAGAGAGATTATATATATTAAGAGACTCCAACCGCTTTCATCGTTTTGAGGAAGGGAGATGTTCTTGTAGGGGTTATTTGTGAGCCTGGACTGAAGTAGAATCACGGATCACATCAAGGCCATTCAGTCAGGAAGCAGTCACAGTAAGCATTTCATTTTAATATATAATACCATCATAAATTTCATATACAGTAAGTTGGTAACTTGTCCAAATGTTTTTTTTCTCCTCTAGTGCTTGGATTTACTAAGATGAGAGAAGCCTATGTAACCATCAAGGCATCGTGGCATTGAGCAAATAGAGTTGTAGAGAAGTTGATGTGGAGGTAAGGATGATGTCTCAGAACAAAATCACTCAACTAGCTGATTTATTGAAAAGCATAGCTATTTTTCACATCTGCAATGCTACAAATCATCTAATCTTACTAAATTCTGTTGCTATGCACAGTCTCTTGGTCACTGGACATGCCAAGAAGAATGTAAACAAGCATTCATTTATATGCTTTAATGCTTTTGTAAAATATCGGAAAAGACACTGAATTCATATACTCTTCATCAGTGGTAGTTTGGTGCTCATAGTCATGAACATAATGGGAGACTACCTCTGATAAACCAAATAAAATTATGAAGTCTTTAAGAGATTAATTTGCATGTGTTTCCATGTAAGTTCAATATCTCAGGGATGATTACCTTTTAGCAACCACTAATCATTCTTTTCCATTGATAATGGGATTCGGCAATTGGGTGGAATATCTATTACAATATCACAAATTATGTAGCAGGAAATTTTCATTGATCTTTACTTTTAGAGTCAATCGCTTCTTAAAGCTACCATTTGTATGATTGAGTCATCTATTAATCTTTAACATCTTATTCTTTGGTATGCTTGAGTACAAGTTCCACATCTTATTCTTTGGTAAATCAATAATCATCAAATAATCAACAGAAGCTTCATCTACTTCAAGTGATAATTAGCATTCGTTAATCATGTCCACCCCCCAAACAACCACCACCACCACCCACACACATACACAAACAAAAAAGAAATGAAATAAAACCACACACCAAACCTGTTAGTATTTGGAGTGCCACATATTCATCGGAGAAGAATCAAAGATCAGGTGGAGGTGTTACAAGCTCAGAGATCAAGCACGGACATGTACATGATTTGTGCATGTTGTTAGTCGACTAATAGGTCTTATAGTCGACTAGGTTCTAGACTAGTCGACTAATACTTGGGTGTAGTCGACTAGGCCTTGCAAATAGAGAGTTGGGTTCTCGGATTGTGTTACAGTAATCGACTAATTGTTTGGTATAGTCGACTAATACTTGGCCTAGTCGATGTCGGAATCTGGCAGTTTTCTTATACAGTTCTGTTTCTAGTTTGGATTGGATTCGAGTTTTCTTTTTTCTCTAAGTCGGTGCTGATCTGATTGTTGAAGTTTAAGTTGGACTAGGATCATCGTAGGGTCTATATAAAACCCCTTGGGGTTGGCTTTTTAAAGGTGTATCAATGAAAGTCAAGAGAAATTCAGATTTTCACCATCGAGAGTTATGTAAGAGAGATATTCTTGTAACTATTATATTTTCTTCTTTATTTTCAATAAAGATTTCTTTCCTCCTCCCCGTGAAAACGTAGGCACATTGCCGAACCGCGTTAAATCTGGTGTTCTTTTGTTTTCTTGTGGTGATTAGTTTCTTTTACTTGCTAGCGGTAGATATGCTCCAAAGTTTTTATTACCGAGCTATCAATTCGGTATTTTTCTGTTATTTGATCAGTGATAGATCACAACAATTGGAGCGATGGCTAGCAAGACGACCGATAACCAAGTTCAATATGGAGAAATTCGACGGGAATTCCAACTTCCTATTATGAAAGATGTCAGTAACATCGTTGCTCGTGAAGAAGAGCATACACAAGGCCCTGCTTGGTATTGAGAAGAAGCCATCGAAGATGGAGGATGATGAGTGAAACGATATCGACTTTCACGCAAAGGTGACGATCATACTGTGCATATCAGACGAAGTCCTCTACAACGTGATGAATGAGGAGACAATTGCAGGTCTTTTGTAATATCCCCTAACTGAAAATACTGTATTTCTACTTTTATTAATTTTATTTAGAATTAGTTATTATTATTAATTAATTTATTTTATACATGTATATAAATATATGTGCATACATATTAAGTGCATATGTTTTTGATTTGCATTTATACAAGTATATGTATGTATTATATTTTATACATTATTATTAGCATTACTATTATTATTATGTTATTGTTGGTATTATTTCAAATTGATCTCCTTTTCCAACCCATAATCTTATTATCCAATAAACCATAACCCATTTAATTCATACCCAAAATAAAATAAAAGTAAATGAAGAAACACAAAAAAAATATAGTATATATATATATATATATAATTGTATGCTTAAATTGTTTATTCCAAGTTTCAATCCATTGTCTTTTTATCAAATCTTAATACCTAAACCATAATGTCACATTGGCGTGTGGTTAGGTAGGAGATCTAAATTATTTAAACAAACCTAAAGCCAAATTTAAAATTCAAATTTCCAACTGAAGGATCTCAAGAAATCCTTAGGGATCTTTATCTTAACAACCTGATTTCTTATCTTAACAACCTGATTGTTAAAAATCTTAAAAGATCCTAAATTCAAATTTCCAACTGAAAGATCTCAAGAGATCTTTAAGGATCTTTATCTTAACAACTTGATTTCTTATCTTAACAACCTGATTGCTAAAAATCTTAAAAGATCCTATCCTGTAACCCTCTTCTCCTGCTTCGTTAAAAAAAAAACAAAGAAAGAAAGAACGATAGTCAGAAAGAAATCCAAACCCAGCATTCTTCCTCCTCCCTTCATTGTTTCTTGGAACTGATCGTAACGGAGGAACGTGTCTGAGGCTTGAAAATTGAGGAGCAGGCTAAGAAATCATCAATCCAAGTAAGTAAAAATTTAATTTTTATGAATTAAAATATTTAATTGAAATAGCATGATTAAAATTCTATTCTTGTTATAAAACATAGATCTCTCCTAAGATCTAATTCAATTTATATGAATTAAAATTTAATAACATATCATGATTTAAAAATCCCCTTTTATGAAACTGAAAATCCATCCAATAATATAATAGAATAAGCTTTGTATGAAAAAAATCCTAATTAAATTGAAGTACCATTTGAAGTACCATACTTAGATCTTCCCTTGTAGGAATCTTTTCTTCATTAAAAACATCACCTTTTTTAATAAAACATATAAAAGTAATATATTATTACCCTAATTAAATTATAGAAAACTTTTAAAAAAAGAAATTCTGAAATATTAAAAAGAAAAAAACGCATTAGTTTGGATCAAGAAAATTTACATGTTAAAAATTGTTCCATCCAAAAGAAAATTTTTAGAACCTAACCTCAATGACCTAAATTAGATACATAGGCTAATCTATCATTACATAATTAAGGAAAAATAAAAAAAAGGGAAAAGAAAATATTCTAAAAAAATTAAAAAAAAGTGCAGACTGCTCTCAGCCAAGCCGAGAGCAGTTGCTTCTCCCCGCAAATTAGGCCAGGCCCAGTGGACTGGGCCGCCACTGGGCCAAGTCCATTATTTTAAAAAAAAAAAGGAAAGAAAGGAAAAAGAGACTGGGCCGCACTGGCCCCAGCCCAAAAGAAAAGAAGAAAAAAGAAAGAGAAAAAAAGAACTGGGCCGTCATTGGGCCTGGTCCAGAAAGAAAAGGAAAAAAAGAAAGGAAAATTATAGGGCCTGGTCATGGGCCAAGCTGGAAAAAAGAAAAAAGAAAAAAGAAAAGAAATATGTATATATTAATTCTGAGCCCAGTTTAAGCCCAACCTAATTATTGTTGGTTTTAATCCATTGTAATCCGACCCAATTACAAAAAAACAGACCGTTAAATTCTTAAAAAACAATTTTATTGACTAGATAAAAATTTGAAAAAAAAATAAAAATAGTGATAAATATCTAGATAACCTCTAAAAGTTACTGAAAATTTGAGGATTAATTGCAGATCATATTGGACTGAAATCACTGTTTTCTAAGTTGAAATCCGCTACTTCAACATTCAGACCCGTTAAGAAAATTGCATGTTTTTAATCATTTAAACCCCACCAAAATCAGTAAATAAAATCTAAATAATCTTATAAACTCAGTTTATCATCGTACAACTCTGTTTTAAGATCTGGACCATTCGTATTTAATTTAAATACTGAATAACATCAAGTAAGATATTTTTGTAAAATTCAATAAATTTAAATTTGATATCTATGTAAAAATTCAAATGTATTTAATGTAAATTCTTCAAATTGGTACTTGGACGCACGATAAGCCCAGGTGAGTGTTCTTTATTTTCTCATTAAGTATTTCAATATTGTTTCATGTGAGCGTGTTACTACTTTGTTCTTTAATAGATTCTATTTTATATCTAAATAATTGTTCATAATGATTTACACCCATTAACTATTGTTCACGTCCACATATGTATATATACAAAATGAATTGCCTTGCGGATGTACTTATCTCCCTGTCATAAATCTTATATATATTTTTGATCCTGGACATCTGATACCCCTTGAAAAACTTGACTGATTATACAAAATACCTACCTGATAAACATATTGTTCATGTTACTGAAAGATAATGGGAAGATATCGTT
This sequence comes from Agave tequilana, assembly GCA_038442645.1. Lineage (NCBI taxonomy): Eukaryota > Viridiplantae > Streptophyta > Magnoliopsida > Asparagales > Asparagaceae > Agave > Agave tequilana. Next base: position 201,733 of record JAVJIF010005624.1, read on the forward strand.
AGACCGTAACGCTCGGTACAGCTCTATTCATCGTGTATATGGTTACTGTTACTATTCACTGTTCTTATTACTGTTCACCGTGTATAAGATTACTGTTACCGTACTGTACTGTTATCGTCACCGCATCGTCCCAGTATTCTAAGTAACATGGATATTGACTGACTTAATTGAATTAAATAATAATTTAAATGGACAACTTACATTGGGATTGAAAAAATTGATGGAGAAGACAACGTCTGTATTTTGGGTGGACCTAGGACACAGGTTGCGCAGCCGACTACGGTTTCACTGCAGGGTTCCGGGGGATGACTAACATCCTATCTATTATTGTTCCACAGTGTTATTGTGAGTTATTGTTCTACAGTGAAACTGTGAGTACTGTTACTGTTACTGACTACCTGACAATAGGACCTGGTTCAACGCCAGACATCTGGGCCGTGGTCCTGGGTATTTACGGGACCCACCTAAAACATGGATAACATCTCCAACCAATCAGTTTTAATAACCTAGGACTTCGATTGACACATATGATAGGCGAGTATGAGATGCGTTATTGCAAGTGGCAGTTGGTGTTCGCTGACATAATTAATAATGATAAACTGTTATAATGTATTGTGACTGACTGTAATCACCTGACTGTATATGTATATAATTATGATAGACATATGATTGTACACATGACCCGATTGTATACCAAATTAGTGACATATGCTAGGTTGCACATTTTGACATTAGTTGTTTCCTTTTATCATAACACCAGTTACATATCGTTCATAGCTTTGTTCTTGACATTAATTATCTTGTTATCCTTCATTTCAGTTATCATGTTGTTATTGCTTATGTTGTTATTATGCACGAGCACCTTACTCTTTACACACACACTCATTAGGTCGCTTCTGACGACCCTGAATTCGTACGTCCAGGGTACTGGTCATCTTCTTGTATTGTTCAGGTGTTCGTGTGATTGTACGGTTCGCGAGGAATTGGAGTTTTCTCTCTTTTGGCTCTGGTATTCTCATATATTATGTCTTTCTTTATTTCCTGATTCTCGATATATGTCTCAGATTCAGTTTTTATTCCAGTTCTTGTTATATGATATCATGCGTGGATGTTTATATGTGATATTGCAGTGATCATTGATTTATTATGGTTTAAATTTATAACTTGTTCTATGTTACTTTAGGCTTAGCGTATATGCGTGTCGTATTTTCTCACGTATATACGTTGCCGACTCTCGTCGCGACTCCGTTTCTATGTATTTTGGGAAGCGGGACGTGACATCTTTGGTGTAGGCTGAAGAGCTTTTTACATGACGAAGAGTTTGTCGAACAAGCTCTTCATGAAGAAGCAGTTACACAACCTTCAAATAAAAGAAGGTACGCCAATTTTATAACATCTCAATATTTTCATTAGTATTTTAAGCGGCTTGTTGGCTCTGAAGGTTAAGGTAGAAGAAGAAGACAAAACTCTTATGTTATTCTCTTCTCTTCCATCAAGTTATGACTACTTGGCGACCACCATCATGTATGGTAAGGAGACCTTAAAGTTAGAAGATATCATACAAATGCTCTAAAACAACAGATCTATAGAGAAGGCCTCAGAATTGGTTGTCAAGGACCTGAGGGGAAGATTAAAGAGTGAGATAGCTAAAGGGATCCAGAGATTTTTAGCAGTTTTTTCTTGCTATTTTTGCAAGAAACCATGGCACATCAAGAAGAATTGAATGAAATACAAGGATATGCTGAAGAAGAAGGGTATTAATGATTCTGATAAGGCTAGTACTAGAGAAAAGTCAGATCAAGTCGGGGTTTTTGAAGAAGTAGATTAGGATTCATGTGATGTTTGCGGAACTTGGCAATATAATCAATACTTGCAAAAGAAAACTATTATAAAGCAAACTAACAATACCTAGATAAAAGAGAGAAAAAGAAAGCACACGGGGATTTAACGTGGTTCGGCCCAAACTTGGCCTACGTCTACGGGGAGAGAACTTGAGAGAGTTTTATTAATAACTTAGTACAAAGAGATCTAACGTTCCTCTTGATGCAACAAGAGTATTCAGTTTCCCCTTGAATTTATGACTTAGATTACAAGAGTATTACCTTATCTCTATGTACCTTTACCTTGTTCCTCTTTTTACTTGGCTTCCTTCTGATCTCCTTGGTATTCTCCACCTTTTTCTCCTTGAGATCAGCTTGGTTGAGGCAATTACAAAGCTTGGTTACAATCTTTATTTATAGGATTTTACAATACAACTCCTATTTGAACTATGAGATGATCTTGGCCTTTGGATGGTTGAAGAATCTTGATTAATCTTTTTAGGAATTGATCTCCTTGATCTAGAAGGATTTTAGATCCTTTAATCTTTAGAAACAAACCTTCATTATATAGGAATTTAATTCAATTCGTATCCTACTAGAATAAGAAAACTCGCAATCGCCTGAAAAGGAAACTACTTCACCTTGATTTGCTTCTTCTGTTTCAACCATTATCTTCTCCAGCTGAATTGGATTTTCTTGGACCATCATCTCCTCTTGAAAACAAGACAATTCTAACATTGATTACAATTAGATCTTCTCTCCTGTAGTCAAGCATACGTCTATTTGAATGTTATTGATGATAGTAGCTCAGTTTGATCTAGAGTTGAAACAGATGGATGTCAAAATAAGATTTTTACATGGTGAGCTGGAAGAGAAGATATACATGAAGCAACCTGAAGGTTATATTCAGGAAGGTCAAGAAAACAAGGTGTATCTTCTAAATAAGCCTCTCTATTGACTTAAATAGCCTCTCAGGCAGTAGTATAAATTGTTCGACTCTTTCATGATCAAGGATAGATACAACCTATGTGAGTATGACAGTTGTGTCTATTTCAAGAAGAATGATGATCCGACATATTTGCTGTTATATGTGGATGATATGCTGATTATTGCGAGAGACAAGACATATGTTCAGAAACTTAAAGCTCAGCTCAAGAAAGAATTTAACATGAAGGATTTGGGAGAAGACAAGATCTTAGGTATGGAAATTACTCAAGACAGAGCCTCAGGCAGACTTTGGCTATCCCAGAAAAACTACGTTCTCAAGGTGTTGGAGAGATTCAACATGGCAGAAGTAAGACCAGTCACCACTCCTTTAGCATGTCACTTCAAATTATCCTCCTAGCAGTGTCCACAATCATCAGAAGAGGAGATGTCTCGAGTACTATATGCTAGTGCGGTAGAATCACTCATGTATGGTATGGTCTGCATTAGGCCTGACTTAGCCTATGCAGTAGCACAGTAAGTCGGTTCATATCAAATCTAGGAAAATAATATTGAGAAGCAGTGAAGTGGGTGCTAGGATATCTGCGAGGTACTGTGAGACACTACAAGGCATTCATCATATTCTCGAATTAAGGTACAATCTCATCTCTCTTGGAGACCTACATGGAGAATGGTTCAATTTGAGTTCTGAAGATGATCTTATGAAAGTTTTCAAAGATGTCCATGTGAAGTTTTAGGGTGATCGTATCGGCAATGTTTATATGTTGTGAAATTCAAAAGTTACAGTTAGTGGATTACAGTTATCCTCGGCTTCAAGATCAGAGGTTGTGGAACAATCAGAGATTATGATGATTTCAAGCTCGGATGTTCAGTTTTACTGTGAAGGTAAATTGGGACTAGGCGGCGCGGGCGACAAGAAAGTCCAGATCATTACTCTTTTGATAGAGCAACTTCTCATAAATCCTGCGTGAATCAGGAGATCGTTAGGTAATCAAATTCAGATCGTGCTTGAATTTGTTCGATTTAATCAAGTTGTAAACCCTATGAGGGGGTTATGGAGAAGAGGGAGTGAGATGGAGATGAGGTCAAGAGTTGTTCAATTGTGGATTGATGTGATCACATGAAATATGATGGCTATTCTCGGAATTGGATGTATACAAGTCAAGAGAGAGATTGTTAGGATTGTGACTAGAATACATCATGAAGGTAAAGGAAGATTCAGAGATCAAGAACGGGCAGGTTTGCATAGTTGGTTCATAAACTAGTCGACTAATAGCCAATGGTAGTTGACTAATAAAGAATTAGTCGACTAATAGCATTTCAGGTGTCAACTAATGGCGCAAAGAGAAAGTGAGGACATCTCAGTAGTCGATTGTATAGTCGACTAGTGAGCATGATTAGTCGACTAATAATTTGCATTAGTCGACTAATGGCGCTGCTGGCAATTTTCTTTTGTGATTCTGATTGCAGTTTGAGTTGAACTCGAGTTTTTTTTTTTCTGAGACGGCGTTGTTCATAATGCTAGAGTTTGTATATGATTAGAATGATCCTATGATCTATAAATAACCCCTTTGGGTGGCCTCCAAAGACAGAGAAAAAAAGAAATTTGTGAGAGATTCGTGAGAGAAGTTTTAACCATAAGATTTGCTGTTTTAGGCGGCCATCAAAGAGCTTATAATCTTCTTAGTGAGATGTGTGAGTTTTTTCATTGTACTCCTCCCAAGTTTAATAAAGTTTCTCTCCCTTATCTCGTGGACGTGCACAGATTTGTTTGTTCAGTGAAATCACGTTAAATTGTGTATTGACTTTCTTTACTTCAGAATATCTCATCTTTTTCACGTTGCACGACGATCCGACTTTTCTTTTTCGCTGCACCGATCCTCAATAATTGGTATCACATTATGTCAGTTCGTTGCTAAAATGTGCAATCTCTTGGTTATTGGACATGCCAAGAAGAATGTAAACAAACATTCATTTATATGCTTTTATGCTTTTGTAAAATATCGGAAATGCCATTGAATTCACATACTCTTCGTTAGTGGTAGTTTGGTACTCATAGTAATGAACATAATGGGAGACTACCTCTGATAAACCAAATAAAATTATAAGGTCTTTAACAGATTAATTTGCATGTATTTCCATGTAAGTTCAATATCTCTGGGACGATTACCCTTTAACAACTGATCATAATGGGATTCAGCAATTGGATGGAATATCTATTACAATATCACAAATTATGTAGCAGTGAATTTTCGTGGATCTTTACTTTTAGAGTCAATCTCTTCTTAAAGCTTCCATTTGTATGATTGAGTCATCTATTAATCTTTAATGGTACAGGCCCAACCTCCAAAAAGATTCAGAACCCAAAAAGCTCAACATTCAATGACTAAGCTGCATGGTTTTCTTCCTCAAGGTTTAAAATATTGGTATTCGTTTGCAACACTTTTTAGTATCGATAATGTCAGTATCAATAATATCAGTCATATAAACAATATCGTCTTTGATATAATATCAATATTAAATACCTCAAAATCCTATAAGATATCGCCAATACTATAGGGGCATCAGAAGATATATGAAACCATGCTTCCATCCTTCACACCCTCGTCTGCAATGTGGCATGTTCCTCCTTCCTCCCTGATGTCAGTGTTGCCACCTGTCATCTGTGCTACGTTGGAAGCATTTTCTTTCCAGAATGAGCATGATATGCCTGCACTAATTTGTCCTGATATCTGTAGTATCTCATTATTATTTTGATATGACAATTTGGTTGGTTCCTCTTGATAAGTCTATACCTAGTAAGATGGCATTATTGTTGATTTCAGTGGGATGTTCTGCACGTAATATCCTTTAACTGACCTTAAACTGATTAAATTTCTTAAATGTTTCAAGTTCAACTCATTAATAATTTAGTTTGTCTCGACTCATCTATATTTTATTGTACAAATTTATGATATTTTGCTGTGAATGTGGATGCAAATTGGCAAGCTCTTGTTTTCAGTGATCTAAGCTCCTTCATCTTTAATTCGTCTAAAATAACTATTAGATATATGGAGCGGAAAGTTAACTTATGAAATCACATGTGAAACAAAGAAAAAGAAATGAAATCAAAGCATGCAACTTCCCAGAAATACAAGTATGCTTGCCACATGTGAAACAAGAAAAAAAGAGAGAAAGAAAGGTTATCCCAGAAATATAAGTGTGCTTGCCACATGTGAAACAAAGAAAAAAGATATGAAATCAAAGCATGCAACTGTTGGCCCTCTAGCATGTTAAGAATACAAACTCTAGATGCGCGCGCGCGCGCACACACACACAGAGAGAGAGAGAGAGAGAGACGAGGATTTACGAGGTTCGGCAAGATGCCTACATCCCCGAGGCAGAAGAGAGAGAGATCTATTGATATACACAAGATTACAGGAGGATTACAATTAGTTCTCACAATAACTCACTCAGCAAATCCTTAACCCTAACAATGTGTTACTTTTTCTATTTATAGGGAGGACAAGAAAACCCCCAAAATTGCTCTAGGTCGGGTCCGGACACAGTTCTGACGACCGTCGTCGACTGATCCAAGTGTGCGGTCGACCGCTTGATCGACTGCGTAAAGTCCTCTGGCATTACAGGACTTATTGAAAAATTGGTCGACCGCCTGGTCAACCGACCCAACTGGGTTCCTGTTTCTCGTGCAACATCGGTCGACCGATCAAGCCTTGTGCATGTCGGTCGACTGGACGGTCGACCGTAGTCCTATATAGAGTTTAAAAAACTCTGTCTTCTGTTTTTGCCCTCTCTCTACATTCTTCACCTCGATGAAGATTTTCAAATTTGAGCCGAACTCCAATGAACATCTGACGAAATCAACACACGATCTCAGTGAAATCGACAAACAATCTTGGCTTTAGTGATTGGGCTGCACCATTATGACTGCCTACGTACCCCCTACCGAGGGGATCAAACCACTTATAATTCATTTAAATGAGCTCCATCGAGCTAATGCAACTGGAAGCATTCGGAGTAAGTTTTGCAATGATTGAACTTGACTCCGGGAACTACCTTTATAAGCATGTCTACAGGATTGTCTTTGGTGTGAATCTTCTTCACCTCAATATCTCCATCTTCAAGAACATCTGATTGATAAAAAAATAGAGATAGAGTTAAGAGTTAGAAGAATGCTATTTGAATGTCGGTTAAATTTCTGCCTTTCGCAATTTATCCGCGGTAGCAAAGGCTATGCGGGTCTAATCCACAGAGAGGAATGCGATAGAAGCTTTTCAGTATCTTTTTACAAAATAGATTGGTTAGATTGTTCTTCTTTTGTTACATAAAAAGTTAGAATTCTGAGTTAAATAAAGAGAGAAAAAGAATAAAATAGAGTTGGATCAGGGTTTTGATTTTAGAAAGAAGAAAGATGGATTACTAATCATTTACCACCATTAACTTACTAACCTATGCAAGATTAAACTTCACATTGGATCATATCAGTTATACCTTAAGAGTTGCATTTAATTCAAGTAAAAGACATAAGATAGAAAATAATCCTATTTGAAATAATCACTAATCAAGGCCTAACATTAAACTATCAAAGTTTCAAGTATAGAATAAGAGAATAAACATCATTAAACTATCAAGGCTATCTAAGCATAGAATAAGAAAAATTATTGAGAAGTATTAACAAATAATAGATTCAATCGTCATGTGCCTTCAAGAGTATTAGCTATTTTTAGGATTTAAGCATGCATAGGATCCGATCAGCTTATTCTAATATAGAGCTAGAAGTAGTGATAGAACAGACTAGTAAACCATGAAAATTATTAGTTAGACATGATCTAAACTAAACTAAGAAAGCATGTAAATAAAGCTAAATAAAGAAAGCAAGTAAAAAAAAATTAAACAATGAAAAGAATTTGAAAAGAAAAACAATAGAACCTTGTTTATTGAGATGTCACCATCAATTACAAGAGCCTCCTCCTTTTTTACAAAGTTTGAATTAGAATTAAATGCTAAAAATTACAAAAGAAATTTGGAGAAGAGACTAAAGAAAAATCCTAAGTTATAATCTCTGATGTGGAGATACTTGATTATGAGAGATTTTAGCTCTTTAAATAGACCTCAGAGCTAATCACAATAGCATACAAATTAGAAGGTTTCCTAATTCAATATGGGAATTCAATCCTGCGGCAACTTGGCATGCTGCTGAATATGACCCAACAGACGGCTGAAATGGAAATACTGGTCAACATACAAACTATAGCTCTTTACGTCCTCTTTCTGTAGCATCTTAAATCATAGGATTTGAATATCTGTAGCGAAAGTTATGATCCGAATACTAAGAGGTGTCCAGTCTGAATCCGAGTCAGAATTAAGTTTGAACTCCATTTAATTTGAATTATCCTCCTTATCTCCATTAGAGTTAGTTTTATCTCATCCATCCTCTAAAAGTATATATTCTGATTTTGAATTTGAATTTTGAAGATGATGATTTATCCTTTCCTCCTTTTGATTTCGAATTGATTTAAATTGAAATTCAAATTTAAATAGGATTAGAAATAAAATAAAAGCTTCTTGCATCCTTATCTTCTCATTTTATTAACTACACATCATAATAAAAAAGAGAGTTAAATAGAAATATTAATAAAGAATAATCAAGGATAAATGTGCAAATGTGATGATAATAATGCAAAATCGAAATGCAATCAGCATCTCGCACAAAGTGGTACTTAACATTAATATGCTTCATTCTCGCATGATAGACTTGATTTTCGCTAGGTAGATATTACTCATGCTATCACCACAATGGACCCGCAAGAAGTCTTGTTCGATTTCCACGTCATCCATCAAGCCCTAAAGTCAAATTACTTTCTTTACAGCCTCTGTAAGAGCCATGTACTCTGCTTCTGTCATCGACAAACCCACCGTAGATTGTAAAGTACAGCGTCAACTCATCGGCGCTTGTGACAAGATAAAAACATACTCTGTAGTGGACCAACGCTTGTCAAGATCACCAGCATAGTCAGAATTCATATAACCTGTGCACTCTTACTTACCACCAACATCCTTCTCAAAAAGCAATCTAACCTCTACAGTACCTTTGATATATCGCAGAATCCATCTCATAGCCTCCCAATGACCCTTACCGGGATCATGTATATATCTAGATACTATGCTCACGGCCTGTGACAAATCTGGTCTCGTGCATAAATAGCATATATAAGACAACCAACTACACTGGCATATGAAACGTGAGACATATACTCTCGATCATCTATAGTCTTCGGAGACATTCTAGCTGAAAGCTTAAAGTGAGGGCCAACAGACTACTCACAGACTTAATTTCATCACCAATCAGAAACTTCTGAAGCACCTTCTGCGTGTATGCTTTCTGAGTCAGATTCACTCTTCTTTTCACTGTCTCTTTCAATTTCCATACCCAATATCCTCCTAGCTTCTCTCAGATCATTCATTTCAAACTCATAAGATAATTGTACCTTCAACTTATCTATCGATGATCTGTTCTTAGAAGCTATTAGCATATCATCTAGGTACAAGAGTAGATAGATATACTCACTGCTCGGTAGCTTGCGAAAGTAAACGCAAGGGTTATATAAGCTCCTGGTGTAACCACGACCACACATAAACTTGTCGAAGTGCTTTACCACTGTCTCGGTGAGTGCTTCAGTCCATACAGATACTTCTCAAGTTTATACACCAATTTCTCCTTCCCTGCAACTTTAAACCCAAACAGTTGTGTCATGTGGATCTCCTCCTCAAGATTGCCGTGCAGGAAGGCGGTCTTCACATCGAGCTGATCCAGCTCATAGTCATATTGTGCTGCAAGTGCCAACAATATACGAATGAAAGAGTGCTTCACAACAGGTGAGAACACTTCATTGTAATCTATACCTCCCTTTGAGCATAGTCCTTGGCTACTAATTTGGCCTTGTAATGCATATTACCATCCGAAGATCCTTATTTCTTTGCATAAACCTATTTGCGTCCAATGACCTTTTCCCTTTGGGCAACTCTGTGAGTTCCCATGTGTCGTTAACATGGAGAGACTCAGTCTCCTCCACCATAGCGTTCCTCCACAATTCAGACTCAGAGCTTAACTCTGCTTCTCTAAATGTGCTTGGAACACTATCTTCCACAACCTCTACTGGAAGTGCATAGACCACAACCATATCCGTAAAGCGAGCAAGTTTTCGTATATTTCTTTTGGGCTTGTGTGCAGCAATTGAATCCGAGACCTGACCCTCTGGTTTCGGATCCTCAATCATATCATCTGTATGTTCATCTTCTTGTACATGATGCTCGAACTGTGTCACAACTGTCACGTCCCCACTGATCAAAATAGAGTACATGACATGATCGGCAACCTGTACCCGTCGGGTAGAACGTCCCCACGTATACACGTTAAGCCTATTGTAGACCTGTACAAGTTTTCTTATAAGGTAAAAACACTGCTGATATATTACAGGTAACAAGAGTACATAACACAGTTAATACAGTACCAAAAGTATAGTACATCTGAGTCCATCAGCATAATTATACAAGAACTAAAACAGAAAAACATATGTACAACTATGAAACATACTGAAAACTCAAAAGAGACGACAAGCTCACGAACTGTCCTACAGTGCTCAGCCAAACCGTCTAGATACTCCGCGTCCTCCTCCGGTGGTATAACCACGGACTCTAAATCTGGGCAAGCAAACCCAGGGTCTCAGATGCGACCGAGCAAGTGTACAAAGGAAAGGCAAGGAGAATAAAAACAAGACATGAAATATGCATAAGGCTGAAACAAGACATGTAATAAGATGACGATAATCGAAATATCAGGGAAGTAACTTTTCACTACCTTGTCCATGAGTGTCTACATGTGTGATACGAAACTTAACAATCGAGGAGTTCTGATCAAGTGGGTGTATCCCGTGCATACCCGGGATCACGGCCTTAAACAAACCCCTGGCTGCTAAGACCAGGGCCCTCCGCTAAGAGGGGAGCATGAAACAAGTAACGGGAGCTCATGGAGCTATATACAATTGGTAGGTAGCACTACCATCCCCTGCAGTGGGAGAACAATATGGATCCAGTACACCCACCCGATAAGATCTAATCAATCATCCAGTCTCCCCATCCCCAAGTGATTTCAGTTACAGATAACAAGAAATGACATGAGGTAACTGGAACAGGTGACAAAAAGATAGTAACAAGCGTTACGGCCTGCGTCCTAGAGTTATGAGTGTGCATGTTGAAAGCAATTAACTGGCATAAACAATGTAATCAACTATCAGTAACAGGAAGCACTACCAGGCGTATCAAAGTAACATGTAACGGTAGTACGTAATCACAGTAACATGTAACGGTAGGACATAATAGAAATACATGCAGTTATCCCGGCTATCTCCATATTAGCATGCACACTCAAAATAGTCCATAGGCCAAGTCCCTGCTCCGATATCCTACTCAACCCCTAAGATACAAGCCGATTATCCAGACTAAGCATCATATCGGATATCAAATATTCCAATCAGCTGATAAGACTCTACAAATGATGTATTTGGAGAAATAATGAGAATACAGGGAAACACTTGCCTTATATGCGCAGTGCTTGCAGTTCCGATCCCAACGGTACTAAGAACGCCTGATTCTGACGTCAAATGACCAAGTTACTGTGTAACGTACGTCTCAGGGTCTCTTATTTCTAAACTGAACAGGGTGTTAAAAGCAATTTTGCTTATAAATGAAATATTAACAATTCTAAAAGGGCTGTTTTGCAATTTACCTTTTAAGCAAGCGGTTTGTGGGTTTTTGGAAGTTGCGGATCGGGTAAGAAACCAAACCCGTTATGGGTTTTCTTTCTCTCTTTCCACTGTACGCGCGCGCCTTGTGATCAGCGGCAGCGACAGTGGCGCAGGGGCTGCTGGTCGCGGCGGGAGGTGGCCGCGGTGGTGTCCGGCTGCGCGCACGGCTCTGGCGAAGGCCGGAGCTCCGGTGATGCTTCCGGCGACGTGCGATGGCCGGCCGGAGGTGGGTGGAGGAGGAGGTGGTGCGGGTGCTAGGCGATGGGTGAGTGGTGGTGGTGTTGGAGGCGCTCGCGTGGGGTACGGCGGGTGTTGGGCGGCAGGCGTTGGGCGGCGCTGGCGGCTGCGTGGACAGCGGTGGAGATGGGTGGCGTTGGGTGCTGGAGACGGCGCTGGGTGTGTGTGTGTGTGTGTGAGAGAGAGAGAGAGAGAGAGTGAGAGAGAGGCTACTTGTTTAGGGTTAAAAGGAAATAGGTTTATATATAGTATTTAGATATCAATTAGGAAGAGTGTAGAAGGGTTCAAAATATCCTAATGTCGGTTAACCAAAATCTCTGGAACCATAGGGAGACGTCTGGCATGTAAAAGAAAAATGAAGTGGGATTAGTGTTAAGAGATACTATTCATGATATTTAGGATATTTAAATATTAGGGTCCGAATTTGACTAGTGTCGAACAGTCCCCAAAAATGAGGAAAATAAGGAATATTGGTCTAAGACATAAGGTAAAAGCGGATTGTAAAAATTTAAAACCGGTTTGTCAATTAAAAATCCCGAAAGGATCCGTGAGACCGGGCGACACCCATTCGGCCCGATTTTGGACTAATCCGAAAAATTGTCAAAAATACTTGAAAGTAGAAAATAATATTTTAAAGCTTATTATAGAAGTAGATTCTAGAAATTTTACTCCATTTGAGAATTAAAAATCCTTGAGTTAATCATCTGCTTAGGTTGACACCGATCTTTAATCATCTGCTTAGGTTGACACCGATCTTGGACATTTTCCAAAATAACTCAGAAAAAGGTTTAGAAAATTTCAGAAAATCTAAACGTTGAGAAAATAAGTTGTGACACTGAAACTAGTATAGTCGGGTTTTCAGGTTGGTCAATTCCTACGTACTTCATATCGTATATGACGGTGACACGTATAATGACAGCGGAGGGTTACAACAACAGTCGGCACCCCAAATGATACAGTACTATCTGAAGATGGTGAAGATGAATCACTCTCCATCCTTTGCGATGTTTCCTTGGTCTGGCCACTCTCCACCTGCTGAGAGTTTGAAGTTTACACCATAGAAAACTCATCAAAAGTGGCATCTCTGCTTAGAACTATCTTCCGGTTTTCAGGGTCCCATAGCTTGTATCCTTTCACTCCTATTTTGAACCCTAAAACACGACATTTCTAGCTTGTGGCTCTAACTTCCTATCACTCACATGATAATAAGCCGGACATCCAAACACACGGAGCATGTCATAATCTGTAGCAGCTTTGCCCTACTACATTTCCGTCGGAGTCTTTTCTCCTATCGCAGATGATGGCAATCTATTTATAAGATGACTCGCATAAGTCATCTTCAGCCCAAAAGGACTGGTTCAGTCCACTATTTGACAACAAGCACCGCATCTTTTCCAGCAAGGTACGGTTAAATCTTTCTACCATCCCATTCTGTTGCGGAGTTTTTCTAACTGTGAAGTGACGCTCAATGCCTTCATCACGACACAACTGCAGAAATGGATCACTCTTGTACTCTCCTCCATTATCGGACCTGAGTATCTTTATTTTTTTTTGCTAGTTTGCAACTCCATTCTCCTTCTCCACTCCACAAAAATACCTAGGATTTCGCTTTTATGCAACATGGTGTACACCCAATTCTACCTAGAGTAATCATTCACAAAGGAGAAAAAATAGTGTTTCCCTCCAAGAGATGCATTCTTAGAAGGACTCCAAACTTCTATATGCACATAATCAAGAATTACCTTTATACAGTGAATCACGGTGCCAAACTTCACCTTGATTTTCTTGCCCAATACAAAGTGCTCACAGAATTTCAACTTGCAGTATTTTGCCAAGGCTTGCGTAAACTTCTCACCTGCGTGACTAAGTCTTATGTGACATAATTGTGTAACATTTTCACCTAGAACCGCTGAATCAGTCAAAGAACATGTGACTGTACTACCCTTCAAGTAATACAAGTTCCTGTCTCCGATCCTTTCATCACATCAAGGACCCTTTTGTGACCTTGAGAATTTCATTCTTCAACGTCACCTTGAGCCCTTTCGACTCTATTGCTCTAATTGAGATGATGTTTTTCTTCATCCGAGGAATATCCGAGGAACATATCCCACATCTATGAAATCAAATCTCTAACCACACCATCAAACATCTTGATTCGAATGGTACCTATCCTAACCATCTGTATGCAACGTCATTTCTTATAATTAATAAGCCACTATCCAACTTCTTTAAACTAGAGAGCCATTCCCTCCTGGGACATATAACCGCTGTGTCCAATAGCTAATCTGAAGAATCCGAGTAATATATTGACGGTGTAATAGAGAGTAAGAAAGTAGAAGAATCAGATTCATTCCCATCTGACTTGACGACATTCATCTTGATAGTTTTCCTGACTTCTCCTTTATTTTGTTCTTCTTCTTGAGCTCGGAACAATTTTTCTTCCAATGACTAGTTTGTTTATAAAATGCACACGGATCACGAGTCAAACTACAGTCCCATATCATGACCTAGATTTCAATCTACCACGGTATCCTCCTCTTTGATTTGGACTTCTTCCTTTCACGGTTAATGCCTCCGCCAATGTACCACCAAAGGATTTCTTGTCCTTTCTTCTCAACTCAAGATTTACAAGGGCGGTTGTGACCTCACTATAACTCAGTTATATTCTTTCATTTATCAAGGTGAGGACAAGTGTCTCATATTCCTCATCGGGAAGAAAACTCAACAAGATCAAGCTTTGTCTTCCTCATCTATCACAACATCAACATTTGCTAGATCTACGAAAAGCTTTATGTAAGTGTTGATATGATCACTAATTGAAACCCCTTCTTCAATTGGAAACGATATAGTCTCCTTTTCAAATGCAAGTGATTCTTGACGCTCTTCGTCAAATATTTGCTCGCAAGGGTCTCCCAAATCTTCTTTGCAGAAGTCTCATTCATCACATCATATTTTAGGTCTTGTGATAAATACGACCTAATTATTCTACAAGCTGTTTTATTCAGTTTCTTCCAAATTTTCTCTTCCATCTCTTCCGGCCTCTCTTGCAATTCAAGAGCATCCTCCAAGTTTTGCACATTTAGCACATCCAACACCTTACATCTCCATAATCCGAAATTATTTGTGCCATCAAACTTCACCACATCAATTTTTCTATGGTGATAAATTTATATGTTCTTCATAACAAAAGAACTACTTCCATCGGATGTTTTTTCGGCCATTTCTACTCTAATTCAACCAATCATGAAAGTATAACAACTATGGAATGATCTACAAGATAAAGATATGATTTTTACTTTCAATTGAAACTCTAAGAAAAGTTTCCAATTGATCTCTCCACCCAATTGTAGAAGATGAGATCCAACAAAATAAAAATCCGATTTTTATCCACTCCAAGCTTGAGATCTTCAAGAATCAAGCTCCAAATCAAGATCTATTCCACCAAACGAAACTCAAGCATTGCCTAGAGCTCTGATATCACTTGTTTCTCTCTAGCATGCCAAGAACACAAACCCTAAATGTACAAACACACACAAAGAGAGAGGGAGGCGAGGATTTACGAGGTTCAGCAAGATGCCTACTTTCCCGGCGCAGAAAAGAGAGATCTATTGGTATACACAAGATTATAAGAGGATTACAATTAGTTATCTCAAGAACTCACTCAAAAAATTCTTAACCCTAACAATGGATTGCTTCCTCTATTTATAGGGAGGAGAAGAAAACCCCTCAAAATTGCTTCAGGTCGGGTCCAGACACAATTCTAACCTGACTGTCGGTCGACCGCACGGTTGACTTAAGTGTGCAGTCGACCGCACGGACTTAAGTGTGCATTACAGGAGTTATTGAAAATGTGACATTACAGGACTTATTGGAAATGTCGGTGAGCAGTCGACCGCGCAAAGTCCTCTGACATTATAGGACTTATTAAAAATATCAATCGACCGTCCCGATCGACCCAACTTAGCTCCTGTTTCTCATGTAACAACCTCTCAAGCCTTGTGCACTACGGTCAACCGGGCCGCCCGGCCGACCGTAGTCTTGTCATAAAGTTTTAAAAACTTTGTCTTAATTTTTGCGCCCCCGCGCAACTTCCCAGAACTGTTCTTGGTTGGGGCACGATTCTAGGGTCAATAATTGTGCAAAGACTGGCCTACTTTCCTGAAAGTTCACCTAGAGGGGGGGTGAATAGGTGATGGCTAATCTAATGGTCACTTATGAACAAATAATGCGGAATTAAAACTAAGATGACCAAATTAAACTTCTTTTAATTGAACACTTATGTATAACACAAGAGTGTTGCCGAATTCCCCTTGCGAGGCTCTGGACAAGCTCCTCGAGATTCCCCTTGAATGGGTTGAGGTGCCGCGTTGGCTCTCTTGGTTGAATACTAGTGTTAACAAGCAATCCCACGCAAGTATATAACAATATAAGCACAAGGGTATATCAAGCATATAAGAGATAAAGACTATGAAGTAATGCAAGATATAAGTGAGACAAAAAGAGTAAGAGAGCAAGAGTGAGCAATCACAAACACAAAGGGTTTGTTTCGAGGTTCGAGCACACTTGCTCTACATCCCCGCCTTCGACACACGAAGGATTCCACTATGCAAGATCCCAATGGATCTCTCCTCGGTGCCGCAACACCTACAAGCCCTCGGACTCCCAAGTCCCGTACACACGCAAGTCCACCGACTCGCCGAGGCCGCACCTCGCACCACAAGAGTTCACACAAGAACTCAAAACCACCGCGAGCACACTTGCCCGCCTCCTCAAATACAAAGAAGGATCTTTGGTGATCACAACACTTTGATCACCTTACACAAGCTCTCACTACAACTCTCCTATAGGATAGATATATCTATGAATGCTCAAGTGTAGTGTGAGAAATCAAGGAAAGAACTTTGATGGAAAACTCAAGAAATCACAATAAACACTCTCTTGATAAAATCCCTTTTGATAGGAAATATTGGCACTCTATTTTGTGGAGAAAACTCTGCTAAAAGAATGGAAATAACTGGACAAAAGTTCTCCTAAAATCTTAGCTTCAAACAATGACAAAACCCCCTTTTATAGAGGCCAGAAAAATCTAGCCGTTGGGCTCTGTCAGAGCTACCGGTCGACCGGTCCGGTCGACCGGCAACGGTCAAAATCCGACCGTTGCAGCCTCCGGTCGACCGGCTCGGTCGACCGCGCAACTGGAGAAGAGAGTAAACTCTCTGTCGGTCGACCGGCCCGGTCGACCGATATTTCCCGAGAGCAAAGCTCTCTGAAGCGGTCGACCGGCCCGGTCGACCGTTCTCCAGTGCACACAGGCGTGCACGTCTGTGCACGTCCGGTCGACCGACCCGGTCGACCGGCCACTGTCAGTTCTGAAAAATCAGAACTGCCAGAACCTGAAAATTTTGGGATTAAAGATAGGTCTTTTTGGCTTAATAAAAAATCCCATAAATACTTAGAAATTCTACAAAAAATAGTTTTATGATATAGAAACATGCTTGCACAAAATCAAGGCATGTTATTAAAGATTTGACTATTTTTTGTAACTTGGAAATATTGGCTCATAATAAAAACTGTTTTTCTAAAACAACATGTTTTTCAAAAACTTGTTTTCCATAACTTCACAAAATACAAAAACAAGATATACTTTAAAGCATAGTGTGTATGGATATGATCCACTACACAATTAAGATGTAATATCTAGTTTTTGACAATAAGCACTAAGCATGGTTTTGGTTATAAGATATGTATACATGAATACCAAAAACCAAATTGTATATTATCACAAATAAAAATCTTTTCTTAACTAGGAAAATCTTTTATGAAATGAAATTTTTATCATGAAAATAATTCTATCAAGAGTGTGTGTGTGATATAGACTTGAGCAATCCACCAACTATCTATCCTTTACATCTTTTACTAAAACAAAAACTAAATCTTATACCTAGACACAAGTCTTCAACTTCTTGAAGTCTTCCCTTGAAGGCTTCTCATCTTCTTGACTTGGTCCAAGTGCAATCCACCGAGCTCATCTCTAGATGTGGTCTTGATGCATAGGCTCGTGAATCAACCGGTGCTAGCTTCCAACTTGTCTTTTTATCCTTTGTTGAAGCTCCACACCTACTAAGATCTTGATAAAGAATCTGTCACTAATTAAACACAAGATCATTAGTAATCATAACTTCATGAGTTGATCATCATCAAAACTAGAGTGATGGGCCTTTGGGCTAACAATCTCCCCCTTTTTGATGATGACAAAACTCATGACGTTATATATGCATGGATTAAAGTAAAGCTTCAAAGAAGCTCCCCCTTAACTCATGCATAAAAAAATAAGCAATAGATATTCAATGAAGCACATAAATATGTATGCAAATGAATGCATGTAAAACTAAACAAATCTTTTCTTTCTAGTGATGCATGAGTAAAAACACAAGTCAAAATCTTTCTCTCCCTTAAGTAAGGAACAAATACTTCTCCCCCTTAAGGAAATCATGCATATAACTCAAATACTTACAAATACTTCTCCCCCTTTTTGTCAATCATCAACAAAGGGTTCAAAGTAAAAATACATCAAACAAATTTTCTCCCCCTTTTTGTCAAAAACAAAGAAATCAAAGAGGGGTAATCAAATCAATCAATAAAATTTATATGCGATATAAATTCATGAAGAGGAAGACGTTAAGTTAGCTTTCCTACAATGTGCATTGCATGAAAGAGGGATGTGAAGCCCTAATTCACACAACACAACTATGTAATGCATAGAAGGAGATGTGAAGCTCCCCCTACACACGTATATCATATAAAGAAGAGATGTTAAGCTCCTCAATTTATAATATACTCAACATGAATCTATATGTAAGAGAGATGTTAAGCTCTCCATGCATATAGGAAATACAAAACAAAACATTTTTAATTTTTTTCTTTATCAAAACAAAATTTTGAACTTTTCTCAATAAAACAAATTTTGAACCAATCATAATTTGTAATTTTGATACCAATAGAAAATAGCACTTGAAGATGTGTGATATCAAGTTATCATTGCAAAATCTTTTATTGTTTCAAACATATTGATATCAATTGTAATTATATAGCAAATTTGAAGTAGAAGCATATTGATACCAAATGAAAGATCTAAAATAAAATCCTTTTATTTTTCATAAGCTTATGCATAGTTAATATAAGGTGTTAACTTAACTTAGCATAAACTTTTTGTGCTTTTAAGAATGTAAATCAATTGTAAAGCAAGCACATGAAAATCATATATATGTATGTGAATAGATAAGACAAATTTGAAAATTAGGGCATACATATATAGGAGTCAAAATGTGAGTAATATACCAATTGTAAAATTAACATTGTAAGTCATGTATATACTCATAACCAAAAATTGGTAGGTTTAAAAGATAGTTATGTTTAAGCACTACCAAATTTGAAGAATAAATAACTAGTTATAAATAATTTTTGAAAAACTAGTTAAAGATCCTTCACAAGCATGAAATCATATGTTATTCATGAATTATACTAAATACATACAAGTTTAAGCACTCATAGTCCATAAAACTCAAAAATTATCTTTTATTATAAAAGATGAGTGTTCAAAAGTTATGTAAATGGTATTTTCATGAAAATAGAAAGTGAAGCATGATTCTCATGAAAATCTTATTTTTCATTTTAAAAACAAATCATATGTTTTTCATAAAGCAATACTAAATACACAAAGATTTAATCACTCATGGTCTATAAAGCTCAAAATATTTTGTATCATAAAGATGAGTGTTCAAAAGATCATGTAAATAGCATTTTTATGAAAGTAGTCATTCAAGCTCAAAAAGATCATAAATTACATTTTATTCTACACATGTTTTAATCTTTAATACAAATCAAAAAACATGAAAAATCATCATTTTTTTTTATTATTATTTAAAATACTAAACTTCATGGTATATGTATGATTTATCGAATTCTAACAATATGCATACATATCCCAAATATGAAAAGAGTCCAATATATATTGCATGAAGGCAAATGACTCAAGGGTATACATGTATATTTATTAGATTTGAATTAAACACACATATACATGAAGTAAGATCAAAGATAGGCATAACAAATATAAACGACCGAATCATCAAAACTAGCCTATACACATGCATATAGTGGATACAAATGAGCATGAAGTTCAAATATGTATGAGTCAATTGTAGTTCACTATTCATATATGTATAAATGCAAGTTTTGACACATTCTACATTTAAGCATGTAAATGCCACATGAAGCATAAATCAAATAAAATCATGAACATGCTATATGACATATGAAATTAAAAGCATGTACATAAATGAAATAGGAGTTTAGAAATTGTTACCAACTCCAAAGCTCCTAGCATGGTGGTTGACCCACCAAAATTCCTTGATAGCGGTGCTCCAAGTATGTGTCATTTTAGTTCAAATGCACTCACCATCAAGGCACCAAATCTCTCACGTTTTGAGAGATTCCTCACCTACATCAAATACACAAGGTGGGGATTTTGGTACCCATATTTTCTTGGGTCCTATGGGGTTAGTCTTGTAAGGAACCCAAGCATTTTATTTTTATCAAAAATAAGAACATTTAACCTTTCATAACAAAATTTTCTTAAATGGCCTTTGCGGCCACAATGTGTACATGTGTACACCTTAGCATACTTATGAGTGGGAGTGTGAGCATGATGTGCATCATAAGCATGAGCATGATGTGTATGTGCATGAGTATGAGGAACTTGTTTCTTTTGAAACAAGGATTCCAATCTAGTATGATTGAATGCACAAGTGCTCAAATTAGAGCTCAAATTATTTATCTTATTTTTCAAACTATTTATCTCATTTGAAGTGGCATGAAAAGCATGATGAGATATATGATCATTCTTCTTTTTCTTTTGAGAAATATTATCTTTTTCTTTTTCACAAATTTTTCTTTTCAAAGACTTATTTTCTTGAAAAACAACTTCCTTTTGTTTTTCCACCAAATCAACTTTATTTTTCAAAATAGTGTTTCCTTCACAAAGATTATTTAATTTAGAAAGCAAGGAAACATTCTCATTTTTCAAATCTTATTTTCCTTTTCTAAGCATGCCATGTTAGATTTAAATGAATCTTGTTCTATAAGCATGCAAGCAATGTTCTTTTTCAAATTTTTATTTTCCTTTTTAATCATGTCATATTTCTCAAGCAATAGTTGACAAAAAGTGTTAAGCTCATCATATGAAATATATCATCTTCTACCTCGGATTCGGTAGTTACCTCAAGAGGGTTATCCCCTTGGACCATATAGCACTTGTTGGAGGTGTCGCTTCCAACATCCGAATCGCTCTCGGCATAGATAGATCCTTTTCGCCAAGAGAGGTGATGATGTTCCAAGCTACAAAAGCCGAATCAATGTTAGAAACCCTAGATAAATAATCATCATTTAGGGTACATTTAAGAGCATGAAGGGCTTTTGCATTAGCCTCATTATTCTTACCATCTATACAATATGCATTATTAGTAGTGGCAAGATAGACATGAATTCCTAAGGCCTTGAGGTACAATGACATCTTAACCTTTCAAATTTGGATGTTAAGGATGTCAAAGGTGGGTGGTGACATGAAGTCCATTGTGTGTGTACAAATCTTGTGATTAGCCTAAAGGAGGATCTTTAACTCTTAGGTTGTTAGACCCAATATCAAGAGCACTAGCTTTGATACTAATTGAAAGTTCACCTAGAGGGGGGGTGAATAGGTGATGGCTAATCTAATGGTCACTTATGAACAAATAATGCGGAATTAAAACTAAGATGACCAAATTAAACTTCTTTTAATTGAACACTTATGTATAACACAAGAGTGTTGCCGAATTCCCCTTGCGAGGCTCTGGACAAGCTCCTCGAGATTCCCCTTGAATGGGTTGAGGTGCCGCGTTGGCTCTCTTGGTTGAATACTAGTGTTAACAAGCAATCCCACGCAAGTATATAACAATATAAGCACAAGGGTATATCAAGCATATAAGAGATAAAGACTATGAAGTAATGCAAGATATAAGTGAGACAAAAAGAGTAAGAGAGCAAGAGTGAGCAATCGCAAACACAAAGGGTTTGTTTCGAGGTTCGAGCACACTTGCTCTACATCCCCGCCTTCGACACACGAAGGATTTCCACTATGCAAGATCCCAATGGATCTCTCCTCGGTGCCGCAACACCTATAAGCCCTCGGACTCCCAAGTCCCGTACACACGCAAGTCCACCGACTCGCCGAGGCCGCCACCTCGTACCACAAGAGTTCACACAAGAACTCAAAACCACCGCGAGCACACTTGCCCGCCTCCTCAAATACAAAGAAGGATCTTTGGTGATCACAACACTTTGATCACCTTACACAAGCTCTCACTACACTCTCCTATAGGATAGATATATCTATGAATGCTCAAGTGTAGTGTGAGAAATCAAGGAAAGAACTTTGATGGAAAACTCAAGAAATCACAATAAACACTCTCTTGATAAAATCCCTTTTGATAGGAAATATTGGCACTCTATTTTGTGGAGAAAACTCTGCTAAAAGAATGGAAATAACTGGACAAAAGTTCTCCTAAAATCTTAGCTTCAAACAATGACAAAACCCCCTTTTATAGAGGCCAGAAAAATCTAGCCGTTGGGCTCTGTCAGAGCTACCGGTCGACCGGTCCGGTCGACCGGCAACGGTCAAAATCCGACCGTTGCAGCCTCCGGTCGACCGGCTCGGTCGACCGCGCAACTGGAGAAGAGAGTAAACTCTCTGTCGGTCGACCGGCCCGGTCGACCGATATTTCCCGAGAGCAAAGCTCTCTGAAGCGGTCGACCGGCCCGGTCGACCGTTCTCCAGTGCACACAGGCGTGCACGTCTGTGCACGTCCGGTCGACCGTCCCGGTCGACCGGCCACTGTCAGTTCTGAAAAATCAGAACTGCCAGAACTTGAAAATTTTGGGATTAAAGATAGGTCTTTTTGGCTTAATAAAAAATCCCATAAATACTTAGAAATTCTACAAAAAATAGTTTTATGATATAGAAACATGCTTGCACAAAATCAAGGCATGTTATTAAAGATTTGACTATTTTTTGTAACTTGGAAATATTGGCTCATAATAAAAACTGTTTTTCTAAAACAACATGTTTTTCAAAAAACTTGTTTTTCCATAACTTCACAAAATACAAAAACAAGATATACTTTAAAGCATAGTGTGTATGGATATGATCCACTACACAATTAAGATGTAATATCTAGTTTTTGACAATAAGCACTAAGCATGATTTTGGTTATAAGATATGTATACATGAATACCAAAAACCAAATTGTATATTATCACAAATAAAAATCTTTTCTTAACTAGGAAAATCTTTTATGAAATGAAATTTTTATCATGAAAACAATTCTATCAAGAGTGTGTGTGTGATATAGACTTGAGCAATCCACCAACTATCTATCCTTTACATCTTTTACTAAAACAAAAACTAAATCTTATACCTAGACACAAGTCTTCAACTTCTTGAAGTCTTCCCTTGAAGACTTCCTCTTCTTGACTTGGTCCAAGTGCAATCCACCGAGCTCATCTCTAGATGTGGTCTTGATGCATAGGCTCGTGAATCAACCGGTGCTAGCTTCCAACTTGTCTTTTTATCCTTTGTTGAAGCTCCACACCTACTAAGATCTTGATAAAGAATCTGTCACTAATTAAACACAAGATCATTAGTAATCATAACTTCATGAGTTGATCATCATCAAAACTAGAGTGATGGGCCTTTGGGCCAACATTTCCCATCCATCATAAGACCAGCTCAGCTTGTCGGTGTGCTCAGACAGAAATCATGAAACCAACTTCTCCAACTGTCTAGTTTGCTACCAAACACCCTCAAGATGGTATCTCGTGAGAGATCGATGAGGAGGCGGCTGCGGCGGTACGATTTTCTCCTCCTAGTAATCTCTCTATTCTTTCCCCCCACACAGTCTACACGCTACCAGACTGCAAACGACTCTACTTCTTGGACCAACAACCACTCCCTCCAGCAGGATGTCTTTGAGGACGGCACCAGAACTCGTGCAATTCTCGTCCGAAACTTTAACGACGGCGGTAGCTTCTGCTGTGGTTTCTTTTGCAATGGTGCTTGTGATGCCTATCTCTTTGCGATCTTCATTGTCTACTATACAAACAGTAGCTCCACGATTACGTATGCCACACCGCAGGTCGTCTGGTCTGCCAACCGAAACCACCCAGTCAAAGAAAACGCAACCCTCCACTTCTCCAAAAAATGGTAACTTAATTCTCCAAGACCATGACGGAACCCCCGTCTGGTCTACCAACACTGAAGGAAGGTCTGTCACAAGCATGGACCTTACCGTGATGGGCAACTTGGTGCTTCTTGACAAGAGGGATGCCCCCATCTGGGACTCCTTCAATTATCCGACCGACTCATTGATTCCCGGCCAGGCGCTGAGGGAAGGGCAGAGGCTAACTGCCAATGTTTCCCCAACAAACTGGACTGAAGGTCAGTTGTATCTTACCACTATCCCTGGTGGATTAGCAGCTTATGTAGATTCTGATCCTCCCCTAATTTACTATAGCAATAGAGTTAGTGGAGCTGAATCAAAAAACAAATCTACCTTTGTAACATTAAGCAATGGCAGCCTCAATATATTCACTTCATTCACCGAGCATATAATCTCGCACCCGCTGACATCGTCAATGCAGTATATCAGATTGGAGTCTGACGGGCATTTGAGGTTATATGAGTGGGGGCTGCGATCGCCAGTGGACGATATATTGAATTATCAGCTAGGCGATTGCGGCTATCCTACAGTTTGCGGTGAGTACGGTTTTTGTTCAAGCGGACAATGCAATTGTCTGAATCCTACCTATTTTAGGCCAGTTAATGAGAGACAAGTGAATCTCGGCTGTTCACCGGTGACTCCTCTGTCTTGTCAATCCAATCAAAATCATCGTCTCATAGCTCAGGATGATGTCGCTTACTTTAGTCACCAATTTCAAAATGTTGGTGTGGTTTCCCTCACAGACCGAGAGAGCTGCAGGCAAGCTTGTATGTCAAACTGTTCATGTAGAGCTGCTTTCTTTAAATATTGGTTGAATGTATCAGATGGTTCTTGTTTTTTGACAACAAAGGTATTTACCATGATGAACAATATTCAGAAAGATATCGGTTACAATTCAACAGCATACATCAAGGTGCAGGATCCCTGGGGAGTTCCTAATACACTTCCTCCTTCGAGTGGGCCAAAAGATTTCCCGAGAAAGAAAATTGGTGTTGGAGTTATTACTGGAGTGACTATCAGTGCTCTGTATGCTGGATCCCTTGCAATTGGTTTCATCATAGCATTCGTGAGGAGGAAAAAAGTTGTTATAGAGCACGATGAGGAGGATCAGTTTGAGCAACTAGCAGGACTACCGACTAGGTTTTCATTTGAAGAGCTTA
Organism: Agave tequilana; assembly: GCA_038442645.1. NCBI lineage: Eukaryota > Viridiplantae > Streptophyta > Magnoliopsida > Asparagales > Asparagaceae > Agave > Agave tequilana. The sequence continues at coordinate 227,010 of JAVJIF010005624.1, forward strand.
AAGTTGCTACTGAAAACTTCTCTCACAAGCTTGGAGAAGGAGGTTTTGAGTCTGTCTTCAAAGGGACGCTGAGTGATGGAGTGATAACTGCAGTGAAGCGGTTGGATGGCATTGGTCAAGGCAAGAAAGAGTTCTTGGCTGAGGTTAAAACTACTGGTAATATTCATCATATCAATCTGGTGAAGTTGATAGGCTTCTGCTCAGAGAAGTCACACAGACTCCTAGTTTATGAGTACATGCCCAATGGATTGCTGGATAAGTGGATCTTCGGCAGAAATCAAATTGCTGCTCTGGGTTGGCAGACACGGTTGCAAATTATAACTGATGTAGCCAAGGGATTGTCTTATCTCCATGAGGAATGCAGGCAACGCATCGCTCATCTGGACATTAAGCCACAAAATATACTCTTGGATGAAGGATTTCATGCAAAGGTATCAGATTTTGGGTTATCTAAGCTGATTGATCGGGAACAAAGCCATGTGTTGACTACAATGAGAGGAACCCGTGGGTATCTAGCTCCTGAATGGTGGTTAACTTCAAAAATTACAGAAAAGGCTGATGTCTTTAGCTTTGGTGTTTTGGTCATGGAGATTGTGTGTGGAAGAAAGAATTTGGATCCTTCACAGCCGGAAGAATGCATCCACTTGGTTACTGTATTGCAGGAGAAGGCAAAGGAAGATCGGTTGTTGGATATTGCTGACCGAAGCAATGATATGCAGTTGCATGAGAATGAAGTCATTGAGATGATGAGACTGGCAATGTGGTGTTTGCAAGTTGACAGTACCAGAAGGCCTAAAATGTCGACAGTGGTGAAGGTTTTAGAGGCAAAATGTGGAGGCCAATATCGAGTACAATTTTACTTTTCTGCCTCACCAAGAGCAAGAGAATGCCGATAATTTGGGTGCTTCAGCTCCACCATCAGCATGGCTTTTATCCGGACCAAGATGAAAGTTGATATTTACTAGCAGGTAAAGTTTATTCCTCATGTTATTTCATATGTTTGTTTTCATACTTGTTGTATGCACTTTTATCATCACGAAATGAGATACAATCACTCATTTCAGACCTCTATATATTTGAACTCTTGTTTGTCTATCAGTTCAGTTAACCGCAGCTATGAATAGATATATATGTACTGTATGCTCTTTAATTCGATACAATCACTGTGTACTCATGTTCAGACCGATATTTCTGATCTCTTGTTTGTCTCTCAAAGCAGCTACATTTAACTTCTCTATAAATCAAGAATTGTAGGCATTTTATGTTCATATATATTTGAATGCAGCAACATCCTATTTGCTGGTTGCCTGGTTGGATCAATCTTCAGCAACTAAAACACTAAGTACGGGTTTAAATTAATGGATGTCCAAAAAATCTCCAAATTGGTTTTGCAACTGCATTTATTTAAACGAACTACGGATGTCACTCCTCAATATATATCTAACTTCATTTAGTGCATATTTTTTACACATGTATTTTGATATCTCGTTTCGTTTAATATCCACTTTTCTGGTAAATAGTATATATTGTACTCCTAATCCTAGTATTGTAATGAAAATAAGACATATCAATTTTAATGAGTTTATAATAAATAAAATATTGTTTAATTATTTATATAAGTGAGATACAATGGGACGAAAAAACAGTCAGGTGATCAACCCAGACTCCAAGTTGACTCCTAAGGTAAGGTGAATCTGACTACTGTTTTTTTTACTCTTACAAACTCAATTTGATAAACACAGACACTTCGTACTTGTCTTCACATTGAAAAATCTATTCTTATAACACCAAAAAAACACAGACCAATAAAGCATTTGTTTGAATCATAATTAAACAAAATCGCACAACTGAGAAGCTGCAGATGCTTCCTCTCTTTCTATCATTGACTAAAAAGTCTCTGGATTTTGTTCCGTCACTTGTACGCTGGGCTTTTGTCGGTGGGCGAGTGGAGCGACGTGTGGAAATTTTCTCCATGTTCTTCAGTGAGTGAGTGAGGAGCCCATGGGTAGTAATGTTGTATTGATTGAAAAATGTCCCAGTTCTAACGTTAAGTTGACCTGATCCCAATATTCATACAAGAACTAAGGGGTCTCTTGGTCCAGAAGAAAATTTTGTCTCTGCCACTAAACAACCTGTACAGGTCCAGCAACTCAAAGGAAAATGCAGTCAGGTGATCAACTCAGACTCCAAGTTGACTCCTAAGGTAAGGTGAATCTAACTACTATTATTTTTACTCTTACAAACTCAATTTGATAAACACAGACACTTCGTACTTGTTTTCACATTGAAAAATCTATTCTTATAACACCAAATAAACACAGACAAATAAAGCATTTGTTTGAATCGTAATTAAACAAATCGCACAACTGAGAAGCTGCAGATGCTTCCTCTCTTTCTATCATTGACTAAAAAGTCTCTGGATTTTGTTCCGTCACTTGTACGCTGGGCTTTTGTCGGTGGGCGAGTGGAGCGACGTGTGGAAATTTTCTCCATGTTCTTCAGTGAGTGAGTGAGGAGCCCATGGGTAGTAATGTTGTATTGATTGAAGAATGTCCCAGTTCTAACGTTAAGTTAACCTGATTCCAATATTCATACAAGAACTAAGGGGTCTCTTGGTCCAGAAGAAAATTTCGTCTCTGCCACTAAACAACCAGTACAGGTCCAGCAACTCAAAGGAAAATGCAGTCAGGTGATCACCCAGAATCCAAGTTGACTCCTAAGGTAAGGTGAATCTGACTACTATTATTTTTACTCTTACAAACTCAATTTGATAAACACAAACACTTCGTACTTGTTTTCACATTGAAAAATCTATTCTTATAACACCAAATAAACACAGACCAATAAAGCATTTGTTTGAATCGTAATTAAACAAAATCGCACAACTAAGAAGCTGCAGATGCTTCCTCTCTTTCTATCATTGACTAAAAAGTCTCTGGATTTTGTTCCGTCACTTGTACGCTGGGCTTTTGTCGGTGGGCGAGTGGAGCGACGTGGGGAAATTTTCTCCATGTTCTTCAGTGAGTGAGTGAGGAGCCCATGAGTAGTAATGTTGTATTGATTGAAGAATGTCTCAGTTCTAACGTTAAGTTGACCTGATTCCAATATTCATACAAGAACTAAGGGGTCTCTTGGTCCAGAAGAAAATTTCGTCTCTGCCACTAAACAACCTGTACAGGTCCAGCAACTCAAAGAAAAATGCAGTCAGGTGATCAACCCAGACTCCAAGTTGACTCCTAAGGTAAGGTGAATCTGACTACTATTATTTTTACTCTTACAAACTCAATTTGATAAACACAGACACTTCGTACTTGTTTTCACATTGAAAAATCTATTCATATAACACCAAATAAACGCAGACCAATAAAGCATTTGTTTGAATCGTAATTAAACAAAATCGCACAACTGAGAAGCTGCAGATGCTTCCTCTCTTTATATCATTGACTAAAAAGTCTCTGGATTTTGTTCCGTCACTTGTACGCTGGGCTTTTGTCGGTGGGCGAGTGGAGCGACGTGTGGAAATTTTCTCCATGTTCTTCAGTGAGTGAGTGAGGAGCCCATGGGTAGTAATGTTGTATTGATTGAAGAATGTCCCAGTTCTAACGTTAAGTTGACCTGATCCCAATATTCATACAAGAACTAAGAGGTCTCTTGGTCCAGAAGAAAATTTCGTCTCTGCCACTAAACAACCTGTACAGGTCCAGCAACTCAAAGGAAAATGCAGTCAGGTGATCAACCCAGACTCCAAGTTGACTCCTAAGGTAAGGTGAATCTGACTACTATTATTTTTACTCTTACAAACTCAATTTGATAAACACAGACACTTCGTACTTGTTTTCACATTGAAAAATCTATTCTTATAACACCAAATAAACGTAGACCAATAAAGCATTTGTTTGAATCGTAATTAAACAAAATCGCACAACTGAGAAGCAGCGGATGCTTCCTCTCTTTCTATCATTGACTAAAAAGTCTCTGGATTTTGTTCCGTCACTTGCACGCTGGGCTTTTGTCAGTGGGCGAGTGGAGCGACGTGTGGAAATTTTCTCCATGTTCTTCAGTGAGTGAGTGAGGAGCCCATGGGTAGTAATGTTGTATTAATTGAAAAATGTCCCAGTTCTAACGTTAAGTTGACCTGATCCCAATATTCATACAAGAACTAAGGGGTCTCTTGGTCCAGAAGAAAATTTTGTCTCTGCCACTAAACAACCTGTACAGGTCCAGCAACTCAAAGGAAAATGCAGTCAGGTGATCAACTCAGACTCCAAGTTGACTCCTAAGGTAAGGTGAATCTGACTACTATTAATTTTACTCTTACAAACTCAATTTGATAAACACAGACACTTCGTACTTGTTTTCACATTGAAAAATCTATTCTTATAACACCAAATAAACACAGACCAATAAAGCATTTGTTTGAATCTTAATTAAACAAAATCGCACAACTGAGAAGCTGCAGATGCTTCCTCTCTTTCTATCATTGACTAAAAAGTCTCTGGATTTTGTTCCGTCACTTGTACGCTGGGCTTTTGTCGGTGGGCGAGTGGAGCGACGTGTGAAAATTTTCTCCATGTTCTTCAGTGAGTGAGTGAGGAGCCCATGGGTAATAATGTTGTACTGATTGAAGAATGTCCCAGTTCTAACGTTAAGTTGACCTGATTCCAATATTCATACAAGAACTAAGGGGTCTCTTGGTCCAGAAGAAAATTTCGTCTCTGCCACTAAACAACCTGTACAGGTCCAGCAACTCAAAGGAAAATGCAGTCAGGTGATCAACCCAGAATCCAAGTTGACTCCTAAGGTAAGGTGAATCTGACTACTATTATTTTTACTCTTACAAACTCAATTTGATAAACACAGACACTTCGTACTTGTTTTCACATTGAAAAATCTATTCTTATAACACCAAATAAACACAGACCAATAAAGCATTGTTTGAATCGTAATTAAACAAAATCGCACAACTAAGAAGCTGCAGATGCTTCCTCTCTTTCTATCATTGACTAAAAAGTCTCTGGATTTTGTTCCGTCACTTGCACGCTGGGCTTTTGTCGGTGGGCGAGTGGAGCGACGTGGGGAAATTTTCTCCATGTTCTTCAGTGAGTGAGTGAGGAGCTCATGGGTAGTAATGTTGTATTGATTGAAGAATGTCTCAGTTCTAACGTTAAGTTGACCTGATTCCAATATTCATACAAGAACTAAGGGGTCTCTTGTCCAGAAGAAAATTTCGTCTCTGCCACTAAACAACCTGTACAGGTCCAGCAACTCAAAGAAAAATGCAGTCAGGTGATCAACCCAGACTCCAAGTTGACTCCTAAGGTAAGGTGAATATGACTACTATTATTTTTACTCTTACAAACTCAATTTGATAAACACAGACACTTCGTACTTGTTTTCACATTGAAAAATCTATTCTTATAACACCAAATAAACGCAGACCAATAAAGCATTTGTTTGAATCGTAATTAAACAAAATCGCACAACTGAGAAGCTGCAGATGCTTCCTCTCTTTATAACATTGACTAAAAAGTCTCTGGATTTTTTTCCTTCACTTGTACGCTGGGCTTTTGTCGGTGGGCGAGTGGAGCGACGTGTGGAAATTTTCTCCCTGTTCTTCAGTGAGTGAGTGAGTAGCCCATGGGTAGTAATGTTGTATTGATTGAACAATGTCCCAGTTCTAACGTTAAGTTGACCTGATCCCAATATTCATACAAGAACTAAGAGGTCTCTTGGTCCAGAAGAAAATTTCGTCTCTGCCACTAAACAACCTGTACAGGTCCAGCAACTCAAAGGAAAATGCAGTCAGGTGATCAACCCAGACTCCAAGTTGACTCCTAAGGTAAGGTGAATCTGACTACTATTATTTTTACTCTTCAAACTCAATTGATAAACACAGACACTTCGTACTTGTTTTCACATTGAAAAATCTATTCTTATAACACCAAATAAACGTAGACCAATAAAGCATTTGTTTGAATCGTAATTAAACAAAATCGCACAACTGAGAAGCAGCAGATGCTTCCTCTCTTTCTATCATTGACTAAAAAGTCTCTGGATTTTGTTCCGTCACTTGCACGCTGGGCTTTTGTCGGTGGGCGAGTGGAGCGACGTGTGGAAATTTTCTCCATGTTCTTCAGTGAGTGAGTGAGGAGCCCATGGGTAGTAATGTTGTATTGATTGAAGAATGTCCAAGTTCTAACGTTAAGTTGACCTGATCCCAATATTCATACAAGAACTAAGGGGTCTCTTGGTCCAGAAGAAAATTTCGTCTCTGCCATTAAACAACCTGTACAGGTCCAGCAACTCAAAGAAAAATGCAGTCAGGTGATCAACCCAGACTCCAAGTTGACTCCTAAGGTAAGGTGAATCTGACTACTATTATTTTTACTCTTACAAACTCAATTTGATAAACACAGACACTTCGTACTTGTTTTCACATTGAAAAATCTATTCTTATAACACCAAATAAACGCAGACCAATAAAGCATTTGTTTGAATCGTAATTAAACAAAATCGCACAACTGAGAAGCTGCAGATGCTTCCTCTCTTTATATCATTGACTAAAAAGTCTCTGGATTTTGTTCCTTCACTTGTACGCTGGGCTTTTGTCGGTGGGCGAGTGGAGCGACGTGTGGAAATTTTCTCCATGTTCTTCAGTGAGTGAGTGAGGAGCCCATGGGTAGTAATGTTGTATTGATTGAACAATGTCCCAGTTCTAACGTTAAGTTGACCTGATCCCAATATTCATACAAGAACTAAGAGGTCTCTTGGTCCAGAAGAAAATTTCGTCTCTGCCACTAAACAACCTGTACAGGTCCAGCAACTCAAAGGAAAATGCAGTCAGGTGATCAACCCAGACTCCAAGTTGACTCCTAAGGTAAGGTGAATCTGACTACTATTATTTTTACTCTTACAAACTCAATTTGATAAACACAGACACTTCGTACTTGTTTTCACATTGAAAAATCTATTCTTATAACACCAAATAAACGTAGACCAATAAAGCAATTGTTTGAATCGTAATTAAACAAAATCGCACAACTGAGAAGCAGCAGATGCTTCCTCTCTTTCTATCATTGACTAAAAAGTCTCTGGATTTTGTTCCGTCACTTGCACGCTGGGCTTTTGTCGGTGGGCGAGTGGAGCGACGTGTGGAAATTTTCTCCATGTTCTTCAGTGAGTGAGTGAGGAGCCCATGGGTAGTAATGTTGTATTGATTGAAGAATGTCCCAGTTCTAACGTTAAGTTGACCTGATCCCAATATTCATACAAGAACTAAGGGGTCTCTTGGTCCAGAAGAAAATTTCGTCTCTGCCACTAAACAACCTGTACAGGTCCAGTAACTCAAAGGAAAATGCAGTCAGGTGATCAACCCAGACTCCAAGTTGACTCCTAAGGTAAGGTGAATCTGACTACTATTATTTTTACTCTTACAAACTCAATTTGATAAACACAGACACTTCGTACTTGTTTTCACATTGAAAAATCTATTCTTATAACACCAAATAAACGTAGACCAATAAAGCATTTGTTTGAATCGTAATTAAACAAAATCGCATAACTGAGAAGCTGCAGATGCTTCCTCTCTTTCTATCATTGACTAAAAAGTCTCTGGATTTTGTTCCGTCACTTGTACGCTAGGCTTTTGTCGGTGGCGAGTGGAGCGACGTGTGGAAATTTTCTCCATGTTCTTCAGTGAGTGAGTGAGGAGCCCATGGGTAGTAATGTTGTATTGATTAAAGAATGTCCCAGTTCTAACGTTAAGTTGACCTGATCCCAATATTCATACAAGAACTAAGGGGTCTCTTGGTCCAGAAGAAAATTTCGTCTCTACACTAAAACAACCTGTACAGGTCCAGCAACTCAAAGGAAAATGCAGTCAGGTGATCAACCCAGACTCCAAATTGACTCTTAAGGTAAGGTGAATCTGACTACTATTATTTTTACTCTTACAAACTCAACTTGATAAACACAGACACTTCGTACTTGTTTTCACATTGAAAAATCTATTCTTATAACACCAAATAAACACAGACCAATAAAGCATTTGTTTGAATCGTAATTAAACAAAATCGCACAACTGAGAAGCTGCAGATGCTTCCTCTCTTTCTATCATTGACTAAAAAGTCTCTGGATTTTGTTCCGTCACTTGACGCTGGGCTTTTGTCGGTGGGCGAGTGGAGCGACGTGTGGAAATTTTCTCCATGTTCTTCAGTGAGTGAGTGAGGAGCCCATAGGTAGTAATGTTGTATTGATTGAAGAATGTCCCAGTCCTAACGTTAAGTTGACCTGATCCCAATATTCATACAAGAACTAAGGGGTCTCTTGGTCCAGAAGAAAATTTCGTCTCAGCCACTAAACAACCTGGACAGGTCCAGCAACTCAAAGGAAAATGCTTCCATGTACTGTTTTTTGGCCAACATGTAGGTCCCACACTCATAAATTGTTAGTGGAACTACTTGTTAGTAAAATGTGATGAGGTAGACAGTCACACAAGCCACCAGTATTCTTCTTTGCTTTGCAATAGATCGGTATATGTGTGCTAATTAACAATTTATAAGCTAACATTGCTAATTTTAATCTTTCCTTGTTTCTTGTTGGTGAAGGATATTTGAGTTATTTTGTTATTAATTTTCACATATGTTACGTGTTTTACATCAGTGACTCTGACCCTGAAAGTGGAAGGGTTCACTGAGAAAACCAATGACTCTGAAATAAATATTAAATTTAGAAAATTAAGAAATTTTTATGTCTTTGAGGAATTTGAACAGAAAATAATTATTGTATTTACCTGGATCAAGAACTACCTTGTCAATCTTGAGTTCAGAAATTTCCCTAGAGAATGACTTGGCTAAGATTCTCAGGAACTCAATTTTGCTAGGCTTGATGAGTTTCCAAGTTGATTACAATAGGGCATATAAGAAATGTATTTTTTTGTTTGTTGTTTGTTTGTCGATATCTTTTTAAACCTAAGAATATAGAGAGGAGAAGAATAACATATTGATAGTTTTATAAATTATTTAGAAAAGGAAGACTGGAGAAGATGTTCCAGGGGTAATAATGCTCATAGCCAAGCCTGGGCTGCATTTTAAGATGTAATGAATGTGAACTAGTAGCATATTCATCTCATTTCAGTCTTAATTACTTTTATCTGTCCTCAATGATATCTTTTTTTTAGAGAAATATTAATATTTTTCTCTCATTAGCATACAGGAATATTTTCTTTCTTTTCTAGTAAATAATTATTAATGATCACAATCAACATCAAAATATATCTTTGATAACAATTATTTATAAATATTTTATCCTCTTCTTATATGCATAGTATGTGCCAATGTACTCGTTAACCGATTAAAAAGAATCATTAACTTAAAGAGTGAAAATCTTCAATTTTTTCTTAAATGCTGAAAATATAAAAATAAACAAGTTTTAATTCGACACCCCCATACTTTGAGCATTCTTGCAGTGTGGATGAAATTGCTTGGTACAGGAGTAGAGTTTAGGGCTTTGTATAATTATTTATACTTTGACTGAAGAAAATCAGTCAGATTTCATTTGCTGCCTGCTGGCATGTAAGATTTCAAAGGAGTTACTGTATTAAAAAAAATCCTAACCTCTATGAAATGATGTTCATATTTTGTCAACTTTTCAGACTCATAATTTTTGTAACTCAAAATTATTCTTTCTTCGGTTCATTTGGAAAGTGCTTAAAACTCTAAAAAGTTTCAAGTTATATTTGGTAAATTTTCCAGCAATTTATTTTTATTTCATTTTCATTAGAATTTGACCAATTGTAGGACATATGTTTTTTGTTTGAGTAGTTTTGAGATTCTTTACGTATGGGAGTGTCTTTATATAACTTATTTTCAGTAATTTTGTAATAAACTATTTATTACAATTAAATTTCAAAATAGGTCTCTTGTATTAATCATTATTCAATAATATGATTATTTTTTTGAGAAAAAACTGTGAGGCCAAAGGAGCCCCCGACGTTTCATTAAGAAGTACTTAATGAAACATCCTAAGAATGAAGGGTTAAGAGATGTACAATATACAAATTTGAGCTTTCAGAAAAAAAGAAAAAGAAAAATACAACAAATGTAAACTGAATGTTCCAACACCCAAACCACGCCGTCGCGGCGACCAGACGTTGCTTAGTCCAGTCTTACCCGAGCCATCGAACTCCCCGCTACGCTTTCCATCATTCTCACTCCATCTTATAAAGCGCCAAAGAAAAACCAACCACTGCCTCTTCTCTCTCCAATTATCACACTATCGCAAATGAGACTCAGAACCCCGTCCGGCGCAACTCATCGATCAAAAGCGACATACACTCTTCTTGCATGTCTGCAACTAGGGTAGTCCATCCCTTAATCAATTCTTCATAAACAGGCCCAGAAGAAGGCCAGCTACCTAAAGCAACTATTCATAAAGAGTCCCAGATAAAGTCCCATCAATCTCAAGCCCAACAAATGTGGTTCCAGCCTCCTCAGGCCCAGTTACAAGCATGCCAACTCTGCAAATAAAATCCCCTCCTTTATGGGCCAACAGGAGCTTTGGGTACCATAGAAACCCCATCCCCTAAAGTACTTTTCTCGCCTGGGCCTTCAACCCCCTTCAAAATAATCGGCCCATCCGAAACTCGTACTGGACCAACCCGCCTTTGATTCGCACTGACCCTCCTCCTCTTATGAAAAAGCCCCCATTGAATCCACACTGGACCCGCCTCCTATAATCAAAGAGCCCATCAGGCCCAGTTCCACCCAACTGTCCCCGCAAAATGGCAAGCATGGGCGATATTTTTGGGATATCAGGCTGGCCGGACTTGAATTCGGATAACTCATGACTGGGTCTCTACTCAGGCAACGTGAGGTCCACTATTGGAGAGAGACTGTTTTGTAAAGTTTCCCATCCATCTAGGTTGCTACCAATCACATCTATGCTGCAATTCAATCTGAGATGATAAAGATCCGCAAGTAGCACCTTCAAGATGGTATCTCGGGAGAGATCGATGAGGATGAGGCTGTTTTCTCGTTGCTGTTTTCTCCTCCTACTAGTCTCTCCTTTCTTTCCCCCACACAGTCTACAGACTACCCGACTGCAAACGCCTCTACTTCTTGGACCAACAACTTGTCCATCCAGAACCCTCTCAGCTTTGGCGGCGACATCAGAATTCGTGCAATTCTCCTCCGAGGTAGCTCCGGCCCTGCCTTTGCCTGCGGCTTCTATTGCAATGGTGCTTGTGATGCCTATATCTTTGCGATCTTCATTGTCTCTACAAACAGTAGCTCCGCGATTAGCTATGGCACACCGGATGTCGTCTGGTGGTCTGCCAACCGAAACCACCCAGTCAAAGAAAACGCAACCCTCCACTTCTCCAAAAATGGTAACTTAATTCTCCAAGACCACGACGGAACCGTCGTCTGGTCTACCAACACTGAAGGAAGGTCTGTCACACGCATGAGCCTTACCGTGAAGGGCAACTTGGTGCTTCTTGACGAGAGGGATGCCCCCATCTGGGACTCCTTCAATTATCCGACGGACTCACTGATTCTCGGCCAGACGCTGAGGGAAGGGCAGAGGCTAACTGCCAATGTTTCCCCAACAAACTGGACTGAAGGTCAGTTGTATCTTGCCGTTGTCCCTGGTGGATTCGCAGCTTATGCAGATTCTGATCCTCCCCAAATTTACTATAGCTATAGAGATAGTGAAGCTGGATCACAAAACAAATCTACCTATGTAACATTTAGCAATGGCAGCCTCAATATATTCACTTCGTTCACCGAGCATAACCAACCAAGTGTAACAATCTTGCTCCCGCCGGCATCGTCAATGCAGTATATCAGATTGGAGTCTGACGGGCATTTGAGGTTATATGAGTGGGGGCTGCGATCGCCAGCGGACGATATATTCAAGTATCAGCTAGGCGATTGCGGCTATCCTACAGTTTGTGGAGAGTACGGTTTGTGTTCAAGCGGGCAATGCAGTTGCCTGAGTCCTACCTATTTTCGGCCAGTTAATGAGAGACAAGTGAATCTTGGCTGCTCACCGGTGACTCCTCTGTCGTGTCAATCCACTCATAGTCATCGTCTCATAGCTCAGGATGATGTCGCTTACTTTAGTCACCAATTTAATGATGTGTCCAT